>CAUYQV010166120.1:0-23414 GCA_963574575.1 Galagoides demidoff
GGCAAACATATGTTTTTAAAAGAGAGAATTATAAATTATACAAGGTTGAGGTCAGGAGGATGACCATGCCTCTGATTAAGTTATTCTTATCAGCGAAGCCTCTTTGGTGACTAGCAGTGTGATTCTGGGCCTGATATAAATTCTGCTGTATCACTTAAGGCGGATTTTAATATAAGCAATCAAAAATTCAGCCAAAACTGGCATACATATAAAAGGAATGTATTGACTTACTGCATTAAAAAGTTTAGAGTTGGTGTGGGATCAAGCACTGCTGGAGATGAACAAACCACACCACCAGGCGCTGGTTTATCTCCTCTCCTTCCCGGCTCCATTCTCACTGGAGGTCTCCCCCAACATGGGCAAGTGCCAGACTTGATATTCTTTGGGGTCCATGCCCAATAGGAGAAAGGCCTTACCTTGAATCCAAGCCTCAGAAAAATGTCATGGCATCTCAATGACTCAGAAAAAGCATTTGCCTGTCTCCATAGTATAAATACTCCTACCATGGCCAATTTCAAACTTCAAACATGACTTCACTTCATGCAGAGTTGGGGAGAAATATAAAGCAGCATGGCATTATATAGTATTTCTGCCATACAGACGAATTACATGCACGTGACTTCAAGAGGATAGTTAATAGTAAAATGTGAACTAATTAGGGAATGATGAGTTTAGGAGGCATTTGTTAAATGTAAAAAATTTGAACAGAAAATGTAATCAGTAATGATGTGTCTTAGCAAAAAGCCTGTGTTTTTATATAATTTCTTTAATTGAAAGTTTTTATTACCCAAAGTTAGGCACTTGTCCCCAAGGCCACATCAGAAAACTGAAGACATGGCTCTGTGCCTGTAACTCAGCAGCCAGGGCACCAGCCACATACACTAGAGCTGGCGGGTTTGAATCCTGCCAAGCAACAATGATAACTACAATCAAAAAATAGCCGAGCGTAATAGTAGGCACCTGGAGTCCCAGCTACTTGGGAGGCTCAGACAAGATAATCACTTAACCCAAGAGTTTGAGGTTGCTGTGAGCTGTGACGCCATGGCACTCTACCCAGGGTGACAGCTTGAGACTCTGTCTCAAAAAAAAAAAGAAAAGAGAAAAAGAAAAATGAGGATAAGCGGTTTGAGAAGGGGGGGAAGTTCATTAATTTACCTACAAATGAGGAACCTGGCAGACTCCCAGGTACCAACCAGCTGGGAATATCAAAGTACCAGCTATCTTGCTTCTGCGCTTTTAAAAAGAATGATTCTAATTAATTACACCTTTGCCTAACTAACACAATCTTGTGACCTCTGCTCAGATTCATCCTATCTCTAGTAGAAAATAGCAAAGGGCTCTCCCCAGCCCTTCTCACCTACCAGACTGAGGTAAGGACGTAGATTTTAACTCTCAAAAAGGATGGGGAGAGGGTGTTGAGACAGAATCTCACTTTGTAGCCCTAGGTAGAGTGCCTGGTGTCATAGCTCACAGCAACCTCTAACTCTTAGGTTCAAGCAATCCTTTTGTCTCAGCCTCCCAAGTAGCTGGGACTACAAGTTCCCACTATCACGCCCAGCTGGGTTTTCTATTTTTAGTAGAGATGGGGGTCTTAACTCTTACCAAAGCTGGTCTTGAACGCCTTAGCTCAAGAAATCCATCCGCCATGGCTCCTAGAATGCTAGGATTACAGGTATGAGCTGCTACACCAGGACAGGTAAGAGGGTTTTGAAGAGACAGAAACAATTGTATCCCTTTTTCGGTCCATTTTCTCTGTTACATTTTTATAACTCAATTTGAAATTATAATGCCACTGAACGGACAAGGGGGTTCTGACTTAGGTCTGATTGCTCCACTACACAGAAAGCTAATAACTGAGACCTCAAGGATTACAAGGAAGAAAGGTAACTTGTTACAGATGAGAACGCCTCAAACCATCTCCTCAACCAACTGAGGGTAAAGTCTTTTAGAAGGGGCTGGGGAAGGTGGATATGTGTATTGGGCTAGGTTGTGTTGAAAGCAACTTATACAGGATATCTAATTCAAAAGTCACAGGTTGGTGATGGATGGTGAGTCTTGGTGGCACTATCCTACCCAGAGTCTGCTGTTTCTCAGAGGCAACTCCAAAGGTAAAAGTGTTAGCTAAACAGAAAGCTTGAACATTCTGGTCCTTGAGCCCTTCTGGGAATTCAAAGAATAAGAAAATTTTGTCTCAAAAAAAAAAAACAAAGAAAGAAAGAAGGAAAAGAAAAGAAAACTACAAGAAAAATATACGGGTTGTCTCATTTTGTGTTTGTTTATGGAACTAATGACAATAACTGTATCTAACAACTGACTTATAAGATTCCTAAAAATTTAACACATGGCTTTTTTAAGTTGGGACAAGCCTGGCAGTGCCAGTAGCTTAGTGGGTAGGGTGCTAGCCACATACACCCAGGCTGGCAGGTTAGAACTCAGCCCGGGGCTGCTAAACAACAATGACATCTGCAACAAAAAAATAGCCAGGCCTTGTGGCAGGTGCCTGTAGTTCCAGCTACTTGGGAGGCTGAGACAAGAGAATTGCTTAAGCCCAAGATTTTGAGATTTTTGTGAGCTGTGATGCCACAGTACTCTACCCAGGGCAACATAGTGAGACTTTGTCTCAAAAGAATAAAAAAGTTGGGACAAGTCAGCTTCAACACTACCCTTTGAGGTAGAACCTTTCCCTATGTGATAATTTTCTTTCTCTCAATATCAAATCTCTTATCCAGAATTTCTGATATACAGAGTAACCATAAAGTTAAATTGCACACGAACTTTATAGCCACCTTATATTTTTCCTCCATTGGTTCCCTACTCCAGTGCTATGAAAAAGTAACAATTTTGATTTTTTGCTCACCTCCACTTGAAGTCAAGGAAGAATAAATAGCAAAGACTGTTTATTTCTTTTGTTTTGTTTTTAAGAGACAGAGTCTCACTTTGACACCCTCGGTAGAGTGCTGGGGCATCACAGCTCACAGCAACCTCCAGCTCTTAGGCTTAGGTGATTCTATTGCCTCAGCCTCCCGAGTAGCTGGGACTACAGGTGCCCACCACAACACCTGGCTATTTTTTGTGTTGTTGCCGTTTGGTGGGGGCAGGGGCTGGGTTCAAACCCACCACCCTCAGTAATGGGGCCAGCACCCTACTCACTGAGCCACAGGTACCACCCCAGCAAAGACTGTTTTAATGATAGCATAGACGGAGCTCTGTCCACTGTTACCTGCAGTGACATGGACAATTTCACGTGTTACTCAGTAGCAGCATAAGCCCTTGTGCTTAAGCCACTGCCCCATAACTAACTGCCACACACTTAGCTGCTTAAAACAATGTTCATTTATTATCTCAAAGGTTTATAGGTCAGAAGACCAGGTGAGCTTTCCTGGGTTCTCTCATTAGAGCAAGATCAAGGTATTAACCAGGCTGGCATCTTACCTAGTATGTAGTTGGCAGATGCAGTTTCTTCTGGCCATAGGATGGAGATTTCTTTTCTGGTCTTAGCCAGGAGTCACCTTTAGCTCCTAGTGGCAGCTCTCTGGTTGTGTGCATGGCCTTTTCAAAGCCAGCAACTGTGCATTGAATTCTTTCCACAGTCTGAATATTTCCTGTTTTCTTTCCACCACCAGCTAGAGAAAGCTCTTTGCTGTTGATTAGAGGAGGCCTACACGGATAATCTCCTTTGGCAAATAAAATTCTTACAAATCAAGTTAGTGAAGTGTATCAAGCGTCCTTTACACATTTGTTCTCTTTGAATTCATCGATTCCCCAGTGGGAAATATGGTAAACAGAACCAAATCTTTCACATACAAAAAAAAAAAAAATGTGCATTTTATTTATAATTAAAAACTACTTTATAGGACAGACTGTGGGTTTTGCTGTCACTGGCTCATTTTCTTCCTTTTTTCACTCATTCTGGCTTAATCTGGCACCCTCGTGCTTCTTGTGGGGCTGTGCCTTGGAATGCAGAGCAGAGAGGCAGGACCCAAATTGAGACTTATCCAGGAACACGCTGATGGGTCTCTGGCCTCCTGCTGCAGAGATAATGCAGGAGCTCTTGGCATGGCTAGCGGTAGGTGTGAGGTTCCAGAGGAGCGCGTGAATCTGATAGGATACACCCATTTTTAATTCAACAAACCCTTTTCTGAAACATACTTTGCCACAATGAGGGAATTAAGAAGGAACCTCAGAGATGTTGGAAGATAATTATTTGAAACATGCAAAGAAGACCAAATAAAATTGAAGAGTATTTTTCTTAGAGAACATCATTTTTCAGATTTATTTGATCAAGAATTCAAAGATTTCAATAACTATCTAATTTGTTTATTTGCTTGAGGCAGAGTCTCACTATGTCATCTTGGATAGAGTGCTATGGCATCACAGCTGACAGCACTTCAAGGTCTTGAGCTTAAGAGATTCTCTTGCCTCAGCCTCCCAAGTAGCTGGGACTACAGGTGCCTGCCACAATGCCCAGCTATTTTTTGGTTGTAGTTGTTATTGTTGTGACAACACACCCACCAGCTCTGGTGTATGTGGCTGGCACCCTAGCCGCTGAGCTACAGGTGCCGAGCCACAACTATCTAATTTGAGACAGTAAGAAAGATATGACATCAGTTTGAAAAGAGCCCCAGTCACAGCAACATAAAATTGAAGCATGCACAAACATCAGATTTATGGTGAAGCTTGGGCGGAAGAATGGTGAAATCACTGATGCTTTACAGAAAGTTTACAGAGATAATGTTCCAGAGAAATCACCAGTCTCTAAATGGGTAACTTGCTTCAAGAATGAATGAGATGATATTGAAAATGAAACCCACCATCGCAGACATGAGTTTGTGAGGGGAAAAAAGTTTGTCTTGTTCATGCCCTGATGAAGAGGATCAACAATTAATAGCTAATACTGTAGACATCTCAATTGATTCCGTTTACACAATTCTGACTGAAAAATTAAAATTGAGCAAGCTTTCCATTTGATGGGTACTGAAATTGTACTCAAATCAGTTCCACATAAGAGTAGCGTTTTCTTTTTCCTGGGTTCAAGCTATCCTCTTGCCTCAGCCTCCTGAATAGCTTCAACTAATGGCAAGAGCCACCATGCCCTGCTAATTTTTCTATTTTTCAGAGAAACAGGGTCTCACTCTTGCTCAGGTTAGTAATTCCTGAGCTCAACCAATCCTCCCCACTCAGTCTCCCAGAGTGCTAGGATTACAGGCTTGAGCACTATGCCTGGTCTTTTTTTTTTTTTAAGTAGCATTTTCTTTTCTTTTTTATTTTTTGGGACAGAGTCTCACTATGTCATCCTGGGTAGAGTGCCAAGGCATCACAGCTCACAGCAACCTCCAGCTCCTGGGCTGAAATTATTCTCTTACCTCAGCCTCCTGAGTAGCTGGGACTACAGGTGCCTTCCACAACACCCAGCTACTTTTTGATTGTAGTTGTCATTGTTGTTTGGTAGGTCTACGCTGGACTCTTTTGAACCTACCAGGTCTGGTGTATATGGCTGGTGTCTTAGCCACTTGAGCTACAGCGCTGAGGTTTTTTTTTTTTAATGAGACAGAGTCTCACTATGTCACCCTTAGTAGAGTGCTATGGCATCACAGCTCACAGCAACCTCAAACTCTTGGACTCAAGAGATTCTCTTGCCTCCCTAGTAGCTAGGACTACAGGCACCCACCACAATGCCCAGCTATTTTTTTTTAGCAAGCCTGGGCGGGGTTTGAACCCACTGGCACGGGTGCATATTTGTTGAAATTTTTGTTGAAAATGCTGCTCTTAGGGCGGTGCCTGTGGCTCAAAGGAGTAGGGCACTGGCCCCATGTGCCAAAGGTGGCAGGTTCAAACCTAGCCCCGGCCAAAGACTGCAAAAAAAAGAGAAAATGCTGCTCTTAGACTTGGTGCTGGTGCCCTAACCACTAAGTACTGGCACCAAGCCTAAGAGCAGCATTTTCAACAAAAATTTTAGTGGGATCAAGCTCCTGAAGCATTTCTTTAAGGAACTGTAACAAGAAATTGAATATAACCTTATAATCCTAAAGACTAAGCACAAAGCACTGGCTACCAAGAAGTGGAAGTGGTCCTGTCAAAGCGAAAGAGGCCGGATCAGGAGCAAAGGTTATTTGGGATGCTCAAGGCATTTTGTTTGTTGACTTTCTGGAGGGCTAAAGAACAATAACATCTGCTTATTATGAGAGTGTTTTGAGAAGTTAACTAAAGCTTTAGCAGAAAAACATAGGAAATTTTCACCAGAGAATAATCCTTCATCAGGACCATGCTCCTGCTCATTCCTCTAATCAAACGGGCAAGTTTGCAGTAGTTTGAGGGGGAAAGCGTTAGGCATCCAGCCTAACATCCTGACTTGACTCCTTCTGACTTCTTGTTTCATAATCTTGAAAAAAATCTTTTAAGGTCACTCATTTTCCTTCAGTTAATAATCTAAAGAAGACTGCACTGACATGGTTAAATTCCCAGGACCCACAGTTCTTTAGGGATGGACTAAATGGCTAATATTGCTTACAAAGGGTCTTGAACTTGATAGAGCTTATGTTGAGAAATATTTGTATTTTTCATTCATTTGTCTCCTTTAATTCCGTTTTTCTATAAACTTTTTGAAGTTCCTTTACATATGCACCCTGTCTAAAAGGAAAAAAGAATTCTTTTTTTTTGAGACAGAGCCTCAAGCTATCCCTCTGGGTAGAGTGCCATGGCATCACAGCTCATAGCAACCTCCAACTCCTGGGCTCAAGCGAGTCTCCTGCCTCCGCCTCCCAAGTATCTGGGACCACAGGCACCTGCCACAACGCCTGGCCATTTTTTGGTTGCAGCCATCATTGTTGTTTGGCGGGCTCAGGCTGGGGATTCGAACCCGCCACCTTAGGTGTATGTGGCTGGTGCCTTAGCCAATTGAGCCACAGGTGCCGAGCTGAAAAAAGAATTCTTGTGACTACTGCTATTGACTTAAGTTGACTTTCTATTTCTTAAATTTAGACAAACATAAAAGTTGATATAAACTTTGTTTATGGTCCTTGATGAAAAGATTTATGAAATAAATGCCTTCAAGAACAGCAAAACTAAAACGTTAGTGGAACAGTTGCTACTGTTTACAGAAATATAAACACTATGGAACAAGTTGTGTGCGTGCAATACAGCCTTCTGCCTTGCCGTGACTATTTTGTCCAGATCTTTCCTCTTTGCAACCCACAGGATCATTGGAATGAAAGCAGGGGATCTGAATTCACAAAAGAATGTCTTTGGACTGTCAGCAAATACTAATTTGGAGAATTCTTCCTTATCTCCGAACATTCTTCTAACTCCGTGAGTAAGTCATTGTTTTGAAACTAGCCTTCTTTGAGAAAAGCTTCATTTTTATTGAATCCAGGACAAGTCTTGGTTAGCAGTTAACTAAAGTGGATTACAGGTCGGCAATTTTATGAAAAAAAAAAAAAACACATTATAACACTTTAAAAATAAGTTTATAAAGATTTACAAAATAGTTACATGTAATAATAACCAAGATGTAAAAGTTTATGTATACTACCATTTTGAGTATATTTCTGAAATAAACCATGAAAACCTGTGTGGATTATACACGCCAAACTGTAAAAAGCAAAAATAAAGAAGACATATTGTCTTCCCCAAAAAGCTTAGTAATTAGGTAGAAAAACAAATATGCATACAAATAACCAAAACGTGAGAAGAATGTAACCATTGAGGTAATTTGGGGAAAAACAATTAAACTATGAGAACACAAAGACAGACTAGACTTTGAGGAAAAGCAAAAAGATTCATAGACATGTTTTGGCCAGAGTGGGGGCAGGGAGTAGGTTGGGGGAAGTGTTTAAGATCTTCAGAGCTCAGTAACTAGAAGCAAATTTTCAGCTCAACTTTCTAGTAGTCTATAAAATGAGAGGCACTTTTCAGAAAAACTTGAAATCACAGGCCAATTTTAACTAAACATGATGAAAGATAGTAGTCTCTGGGCCAACCTGGGCCCCCTGAAGCTAGCAGAGCCAGGGAAAAGGACTAAGTAATGTCTTTGGTGGACCCTGTTTTCTTTTTCCACAGAATTTATCTCATCTTGTGATAATTTTCCAAGGCACCAATGATACTAAGTAGGGAAATACAATGTCCAAAGACATTGACCCAATGCCAGATTGATAGAATGTCTTCCCTTCAATTTCAATAATTGTACCTCATTCTGTTCATTCATAAACTATTCTTAAGTATGGAGTGCCTCTCTTTTTTAAATCTCAGTGGGTAATGCCATTATTAGATTCACCATTTGTACTGGTTTTTATTTTTACAATGATGAACATAACAGACATATCATGAGCGTGGGGGGTTAAAGATTCCTGGGATGGAATCCTAGTTCTTACCCTTTCTTGAACGAGTTACTAAACTCTGTTACCCAAAAGACTACTAGGATGGCTAAATAGTAAAGAAGAGAGATTTATTGGCAATATCAGTTTGTGAACTGGGAAGAGACAGTCTCCAACATGGACCAAAGGTGCTTGTTCTTCAAAGAGAGAAAAGACAGGTTGGGTTTTATACCTCAAAAGGTCTGTTGGCTAAAGTGGCTAAGGTGCCAGCCACATACACCTAAGGTGGTGGGTTCGAATCCAGCCCTGGGCCCACCAAACAACAATGACGGCTGCAACCAAAAAATAGCCAGGTGTTGTGGCGGGTGCCTGTGGTCCCAGCTACTTGAGAGGCTGAGGCAGGAGACTCGCTGAGCCCAGGAATTGGAGGTTGCTGTGAGCTGTGATGCCACAGCACTCTACCAGGAGGATAGCTTGAGGCTCTGTCTCAAAAAAAAAGAAAAAAGAGGGAGGGCTGTTTCACATAATAGGCATACATACTCAGTTGGGTTGGAGGGGAAGGTATACACATTTACAAGAGAAGCCTAGTACATGAATAATGAGTAAACATACATTATCATATATCCCATGTTCCCCTTAGGGTAGTATTTTTTTTTACAATAATAGCTTTATTGAGCTATAATTCACATGCCATATAATTCACCGATTTAAAGTATACAGTTCAATGATTTTTAGTACATTCTGTAAGTTGTGCAACCAACACCACAGTTAATTTTAGAATATTTTCATTGATCTAAAAAGAAACCCCAAACCCATTAGCAGTCACTCATTGTTTTCTCCCAACACCCCACCCTAGGAACCTCTTATCTACTTTCTGTCTCTATAGATTTGCATTGGCGGTCATTTCTTCCATATATGTATATAAGTTTCTATCGGCTAGTTCCAATTTAGTATTGAGTACACGTGTATTTGTTTTTACATTCTTGTGAGACTTTAGTTAGGAGAATGGTCTCCAGCTCCATCTAGATTGATACAAAGGATAATAGATCACCTTTTTCATGGCTGAGTAGTACTCCATAGTATACAAATACCACATTTTGTTAATCTACTCATGTATCGATGGGCACTTGGACTTTTTCCGCATCTTTGCAATTGTGAATCATGCTGCTATAAACAATTAAGTGCAAGTATCTTTCTGATAAAATGCCTTGTTTTACTTTGGGTAAATACCAAGTATTACTGATGGATCAAATGGTAGGTCTACTTAAATTCTTTGAGGTATCTCCATACTCCTTTCCATACTCCTTTGCAGTCCCACCAATAGTATAAAAGTATTCCTTTTTCTTCTGCTTCCACACCAACATCTGATGTTTTAGGACTTTTTGATAAAAGCTATTTTCCTTAGAGTAAAGTGATATCTCCTTAGGGTTTTGATTTAAATTTTTCTGATAATTAGAGATAGTGAACATTTTTTATGTGTTTATTGGACATTAGTCTGCCATCATTTGAAAAGTTTCTATTCATGTTTTTTGCCCACTTTTTAATGGGGTTGATTGATATTTTTTCTTGCTGATTTGTTTGAGTTCTTTGTAAATTCTTGCATCAGTCCTTTATTAGATGTATAGCATCTAATAAATATTTGCTCCCATTCTGTAGGCTATTTTTTTTTTCTTGAGACAGAGTCTTACATTGTTGCCCTTGATAGATTGCCACGGCATCATATCTCACAGCAACCTCAAACTCTTAGGCTCAAGAGAACCTCTTGTCTCAGCCTTTCAAGCAGCTGGAACTATAGGCACCCACCACAACACCCAATTATTTTTTAGAGATGGAGTCTTGCTCTTGCTCAGGCTGGTCTGGAACTCCTGAGCTCAGGGAATCCACCTGCCCTGGCCTCCCAAAGTGCTAGGATTACAGGGGTGAACCACTATGCCTGGCCCTCTTCTAGAATTCTTATAATTTTATGTCTTAATTTTAAGTCTTAAGTTATCCATGATGAATTAATTTTTGTGAATGGGTGAGAGGGGAAGATCCTGTTTTCAGTCTTTTACATGTGGCTATCCTGTTTTACCAACACCATTTATTCAGCAGGAAATATTTTCCCCAGTGGATGTTTTTGTCTGATAGGAAGGTGAGGATGCTTTCATCTCCGAGTTGTCTATTCTGATCCATAGATCTATGTCTCTGAGTTTTTTGCCAGTATCATGCTATTTATGTTATTGTAGCCTTGTAGTATAGCTTCGTGTCTGACAGAATGAGATTCACACTTTGTTCTTATTACATAAAGTTGCTTTGCTATTCAGGATCTTTTCTGGTTCTATACAAAGCATAGAATTATTTTTTTTTAATCCCTGAAAAACAACATTGGTGTTTAAATGGGGATTACACTGAATCTGTAAATCACATTGATTGGGTAGTACAGATATTTTAACAATGCTGATTCTGCAGATCCATGGGCTTGATATGTTTTTCCACCTGTTTACATCCTCTGTGATTTCTTTCCTCAAAGTTTCTCCCTGTAGAGGTCTTTTACCTCCTTGGTTAAGTATATTTCTAGGTATTTTATTTTCTTTGTTGCTACTGTGAAAGGTATTGCATCTTTGATTTGACTGTTGTTGGCATATATAAAAGCTACTGATATGTGTATGTTGGTCTTATAATCTAAGACTTTGCTGAAATTATTTATCAATTTCAGAAGTCTCTTAGTTGAATCTTTCCCATTTTGTAGGTGTAAGATCATATCATCAGCAAAGAGCAATACTTCTTCTATCCCCATTCTAATACCTTTGATTTCCTTCCTTTGTCTAATTGCTCTGGTTAGGACTTCCAGTACTATGTTGAATTGAAGCAGTAATAGTGGACCACCTTGTCTGATTCCAGTTCTAAGAGGAATGCTTTCAGTTTTTTACAATTCAATATAAAGATAGCTGTGTGTTTATCATATATGGCTTTTATAATTTTTACATATGTCACACTTACACTTATTTTGTTAAGTGTTCTTATCATAAAGGGTGCTGAATTTTGTCAAATACTTTTTCTGCATCTATTAAGAGGACCGTATGGTCTTTGTTTCTGCTTCTATTAATGTGATGAATTGCATTTATAAATTTGCATATGCAAATTTCCATTATGCATCTTAGAAATGAAGCCCACTTGGTCATGATGACTTTTATTTTTGAGACAGAGCCTCAAGCTGTCACCCTGGATAGAGTGCTGTGGCATCACAGCTCACAGCAACTTACAACTACTGGGCTCAAGCAATTCTCCTGCCTCTGCCTCCCAAGTAGCTGGGACTATAGGTACCCACCACAACGCCCGGCTATTTTTTTGGTTGCAGTCGTCATTATTGTTTGGTGGACCCAGAATGCATTCAAACCTGCCAGCTCAGGTGTATGTGGCTGGTGCCTTAGCTGCTTGAGCCACAGGTGCCAAGCCTATGATGACTTATTTTTTTTAATGTGCAGCTGAATTCAGTTTGCTGAGAATTTTTTGTTCTATAGTCATAAGGAATATTGGTTTGCAATTTTCTTAAAGTGTCCTTTTCTGGATTTGAATATCAAGGTGATATTGGCTTCATAGAACAAGTTAAGGAGGATTCATTCCTTCTCAATGTTACGAAATAAATTCTGGCGTATAGGTACAAGTTGTTCTTTATAGGTTTGGTAAAATCTGGCTGTGAAACAAACCACATGGTCCAGGAGTTTTTGTTGTTGGAAGATATTTTATCGCTGCTTCAATTTTGGTGCTTGATATTGGTCTGTTCAGGAGTTCTATTTATTATTGATTTAGCCTAGGGAGATTGTGTGTTTCTAAGAATTTCTCTCTTGGGGCGGAACCTGTGGCTTAAAGGAATAGGGCACCAGCCCCATATGCCGGAGGTGGCGGGTTCAAACCCAGCCCTGGCCAAAAACTACAAAAAAATAAAAAATAAAAAAAAAGAATTTCTTTTTTTCCTCCATATTTTCAACTTTATGAGCATAGACATTTTGATAGTGGTTCGGCGCCTGTGGCTCAAGCAGCTAAGGCGCCAGCCACATACACCTAAGGTGGCTAGTTCAAATCCAGCCTGGGCCGCCAAACAATGACGGCTGCAACCAAAAAATGGCCGGGCGTTGTGGGGGGCACCTGTGGTCCCAGCTACTTGGGAGGCGGAGGCAGGAGACTCACTTGAGCCCAGGAGTTGGAGGTTGCTATGAGCTGTGGTGCCATGACACTCTACCCAGGGGATAGCTTGAGGCTCTGCCTCAAAAAAAAAAAAAAAGGAAAAAAAAAGAGATTTTGATAGTATTCAGAGAGGATGGTTTGTATTTTTATAATACCAGTTCTGATTTCTCTTTTTTCATATTTGATTAAACTTATTATAGTCCTTTCTTTTCTTTTTCTGGTTAATTTGGCAAGAGATTGCCAATTTGGATTATCTTTTCAAAGAACCAACTTTTTGCTTCATTAATCTTCTGTATAATTCTTTTGTCCCTGAGTCCATTTAGCTCTGCACTGATCTTGGTTATGTGTTTTCTTCTGCTGGGTTTGGAACTGGTTTGCTCTTCCTTTTCCTGTTCTTTGAGATGATTCATTCGGTTGCTGTGATCTTTCTGTCTTTTGGATGTGGGCTTTTCCCGCTATGAATTTTTCTCTCAGAACTGGTTTAACTATATCCCACGGATTTTGATAACTTGTGTCCCCATTATCATTTACTTCAAAGACTTTTTGATTTCTATTTTTACCTCCTCCTTGGGCCAACTATCATTCAGCAATAAGTTGTGAAGTTTCCATGACTTTGTGTAGGGAGGGATGCTTCTTTTTGAATTGATTTCTATTTTTATTCCACTGTGGTCTGAGAAGATACATGGTATAATTTTTATTTTTATTATTATTTTCTGGTTGTTTTTTGTAGAGACAGAGTCTCACTCTATCGCCCTCGGTAGAGTGTCATGGCGCCGCTGTATAATTTTTATTTTTTAAATTTTTGGAGACATGTTTTGTACCCTAAGATGTAATCAGTCTTAGAGAATATTCCAGGAGCTAGTGAGAAGAATGTACATTCAGTAGTTTGGGGGTAAATATGTGTCGAGCCCATTTGTTCTAGAGAACATTTTTAAACCATTGTTTTGGACTTAAACACCATGTTTTATATTTCCTTGAATAATTTTTTTGTTGTTGGTAAGTTCTGCTTGATTTTTTTTTTTCAAAAATTACATTTCTGGGCTCAGAGCCTATAGCTCAGCAGCTATAGGCACCAGTCACATACACCAAGATTGGTGAGTTTGAACCCAGCCCAGGCCTGTCAAATAACAATGACAACTGCAACAAAAACATAGCCGGGCATGTGGCAGGCGCCTGAAGTCCCAGCTACTCGGGAGGCTGAGATAAGAGAATTACTTAAACCTAAGAATTTGAGGTTGCTGGGAGCTGTGACATCACAGCACTCTAGGAAGGATGACATAGTGAGACTCTGTCTCAAATAAATAAATAAATAAATGAATAAATTTCTGGGCTGGGTGCAGTGGCGCATGCCTGTAATCCCAGCACTCTGGGAGGTTGAGGTGGGTGGATTGCCTGGGCTCACAGGTTAAACCAGCCGGACCCAGATTGAGACCTCACCTCTAAAAATAGCTGGGCATTGTGGCAGGCACCTGTAGTCCCAGATGCTGGGGAGGCTGAGGCAAGAGAATAGCTTGAGGAGTTAGAGGTTGCCGTAAGTTATGATACCACAGCACTCTACTTGAGGGCAACAAAGTGAGACTCTGTCTCAAAAAAAATTTTTAATTTCTTTTTCAATTTTTTTTTTTTGATTACAGTATTACATTGTGCCCTGGGTTGAGTGCCATGATGTCATGGTAGCTCACAGCAATCCCAACTCTTGGGGCTTGAGCAATTCTCTTGCCTTAGCCTCCCATGTAGCTGGGACTATAGGCACCTGCCAGGATGCCTGGCTAGTTTTCTATTTTCAGTAGAGACAGGGTCTCATTCTTGCTCAGGCTGGTCTCAAAGTCCTGAACTCAAACAATCTACCCACTTTGGTCTCACAATGTGCTGGGATTCCATATTCACCATGCCTGGCCAAAAATTCAATTTCTTATTCATATCATCCTTGTTGTTGTGAGTTTTTTGTGTTGGGTTTCTATTTTCTCTTGTATTTCATTGCAATGAAGCTCTGCTCTTAAAATTCTTTATCAGTCATTTATTTCGATTGGTTTACATTGGTATAGAGTTATTGTTTCCTTTGGGGGTGTCCTTCCCCTCAAACATGCAGTTCAATCTCTGAGACAGGACGAGGTACTTGTAGGTGAGACTCAACTATACCCTGTAGGATTGAGTCAGTAGGGTGATTGATATAAAGGGCATGGAAACTGACCTTCCTGTCAGGGGGTGGCACTTGCTGGGAGAAACGGCTGCAATATTTGTTTTGGGTTCTGTGATCAACTCTAAATCCTCAGAAGTACTTGATGACCCTACGTGACAAGTAGGGCCCTGGAACTTCCGTGTTCTCTGCCACAGCAGAGGCAGGTGAGGGAGGGAAACTGGGAGGGGCTGGGTTGCCTGAGCCTGCCCTCAGGCTCCAGCAGGAGAGGCAAGGTATCTATTAAAGCACAGGTTAAAGGTCTTCTCCCCACTTCTAGACAAAGCCACCAGGGAGGGGACCCAGTGTCCTCACTCAATCACAAATCTCCTCCCTTTGCCCCTCAAGCAATGTGACAGAGGCTCAAGGGTATAGGATCTGGCCTGGGGGCCCATCTCTTAATCCTCAAAAATTAATCCTGACCTTGTCAGGGAGAAGTGAACTCTTCCTGACTTGCCCATGGGGTGCCCAAGCAGGTTTGCTGTCCCTCTACCTCCTGGGGTGGCATGCCCCACCCTGATGGAGTCGCTGGGCGAGTGGCACGAGGGAGGGCCTGCAGGCAGGGAGCTCACAGTCTGAGCACCCATCAGTTTGCTGCAGCAACCCCAGAGGAAAGCCACATTGTGGAGGACACACCAACAGAGAGAAAAAGCAGTTCCTGCGATCCCTGGCCCAACAGTCTCTTCACAGCCACCAGTAGGGCAAAGGAAGGAGAGAGAAAGTCTGAATGGGAGAAACCTAGCACTTTGCTCATCTCTGTCCTCCATCCAGAGTGCTTAGGTTCTGGGGTCACACACATCCCCTGGGGCACACCAACCCCTTGCGGCTTCCACATTCTGGGCCAGAGTTGGGAAATGTTTGTGTGGGAATGAGTGAAGCAAATACCAAAGGGCTGAAGCCCAAAGGGAGGACAAACGTGCATGGTGGCGGAGAACCATTATGGTGACTGCTGTCTCAGCTTGGGTCTGCAGGGTGAGGAAGTGAGCCCGAGCTTGCTGGCAGCCTGGCAATTTGTTTTCAAGAAGCCCCTGGTTAACTGGCAGCACCAGCTTAGGGGCTTGTGAGGGTAAAGACCTCTCCAGCAGTTCCGGAGCCCAATGACTGCCAGAGCCATGCGGGAGAGGAAAGTAAACCACTGCACCTGCCCTTCTCGCTGGACCCCAAACCTGGGGGCAGGGGTCGACCTCTGCCCACAGCCTGCTTTTCTGTGTTCTGCTCTGCAGCTTCTTCCAGTGGAATCTCTGGCAGGTTCTGGCCCTTTTCTCATAGAATTACACCTGATCTACATTTGTTTGTTTGATTTTTCTCTTTCATCTAAAGCTTTTCCTTCTTTCTGAGACAATCTGGCAGCTGGTGTCTCTGATTCGCCATCTTAATCCCAATCTGTGCCAGGTGAGATTTTAGCATTAAAATAAGGCAAAATTTGGCTCCTTACTCAAAAGGTGGACTACAGGGTACAAGGATAGTTATGAGCAGCCTCTATAAACTGGCTAAAGCTGGGTTGAGGTTGTAGCTGCTTTTCAGTACATTTGTAAAGCTTGTCCTCTGTGCAAGTGGAATTGGAGTAGTCTGGGCTGTAAATCAGAGTTAGCAGGGGTCTGATAATTTGCCTTGTTGCAGGAAGACCAGGCCTGATGGAGAAAAAGAACACCTGAACACCTGTGCTTAAAAGAGAAAGGGCTTTATTTCAGCCGGTGGAGCCACAGCAAACTAGAGTCCAAAATGGCCGTGCTCCCCAATTGGCTCTGTCTTTTCCATTTTATCTCCAGCCAAGAGTTCCCTGTCCATCGGTACCCTTCTCATTGGTCATTTTGAATCGGGCTTAAGAAGGTGGGCTCATGGGCGGCACCTGTGACTCAAAGGAGTAGGGCACTAGCCCCATGTGCTGGAGGTGGTGGGTTCAAACCCAGCCCCAGCTAAAAACCACAAAAAAAGAAGGCAGGCTCAGGCTTTTACAGAAGTGGAAGCAAGCACTAGTTTCAAGGTCTCGGGAAGTTAAGTTTCTACAAATTCCTAAGAACTGAGTCACCATGGGGACAACTTTCCAGGAGTGTCCTTGGGCTCCTGTGAGAAGACTTTTGTTTTTTTAGACCTTATTTTTTTCTTCAAGGTAGCCTCTCTCAGCCTGACAGCCCTATTATTAGAGAGTTTAACTAGAGTGTGCTTTGTCTTGCAGCCATAGGAATTTAGAAATTTGCCATGCTAGCCAGACCCTGAATCCTGGACCTATAGGTAGCTTTTATTTCCTTAACCTTAGAGTCCATCTTAGCTGAAAAAGGAGCATCTGTTTTGGCCAATTAGATCACACTTCTCTAACTTTCTGCTGGACGTGGAAAACTGGAACTTCAGACCTCCTCAGGTGCCTGAGAAACAAATAAGATTATATATGCAACACACCTGGTATACAGAAGCAGTTCCATTATTGCTAACTCCCCTTCACCCATCCCATATCTTTTTAACAGCAGTGTTAGCTTGTTAAGTCTTTCTCCCATGAATCTATTATTTTGACAGGATTAGTAAAGCAAGATTATAAACAGAAGGGAAAAGCAGATTAACCTTCTCTGTAAACTTAATCTGGAACCAAAGACACACCCACTCATCTCTTTTTAATAAGACCTTCCCATTCTCCTCTGAAAAGCAAATGTCCTCTAATGAGTGGTTTTAAGTAACCAGATCATTAACTGGATTTTCCTGATTTCTCAGCAGAAAAACAAGAGATTGCTCTTTCACAAACATTTTCTCCCAATCCAAGAGAAAACAAAATTCACTCTTTACTGAAGTAATAAAAAGTTTTGTTTAAAGGGCCATAAGTTCAATAAACACATTGGCCAAGAGGTTGACCTTTAATGAAATCTATCTATTTCCTCCATAGCTTTCCACTCTCCAAAGAGCAACCATAGCTCTATCCCAGCAGAATTAGTTCCTTTCTTTTTTTTTTTTTCTTCCTTTCTTTCCCTTCCCTTCTCTCTCTCCCTCCCTCCCTTCCTTCCTATCTTCCTTCCTTCATTTTTGAGACAGGTCTCACTCTGTTGCCAAGGCTAGAGTGAGTGCAGTGTCCTGGTCATCATTCGATGTAAACTTGAATGCCTGGACTCAAGTGATCTTTTTGCCTCAGTGTCCCAAAGAATTAGGACTGCAATGTGTGCCACCAAGCCCAGTTTATTTTTTAAATTTTTCACTATGTTTCTCGGTCTTATCTCAAACTCTTGGCCTTGAGCAATCATCCTGACTCAGTCTCCCAAAGTGCTGGGATTATAGGTATGAGCCAATGGATCTGGCCCCAGCTGAATAGTCTTTTTTTTTTTTTTTTTTTGAGACAGAGCCTCAAGCTATCCCCCTGGGTAGAGTGCCATGGCCTCACAGCTCACAGCAACCTCCAACTCTTGGGCTCAAGCGAGTCTCCTGCCTCAGCCTCCCAAGTAGCTGGGACCACAGGCGCCCACCACAATGCCTGGCCATTTTTTGGTTGCAGTCGTCATTATTGTTTTGGCAGGCCGGGTCTGGATTCGAACCCGCAACCTCGGGTGTGTGTGGCTGGTGCCTTAGCCACTTGAGCCACAGGCACTGAGCCTGAATGCTTTCTTAACAGAAATTCTTGGGCAGCACCTGTGGCTCAGTGAGTAGGGTGCTGGCCCCATATACCGAGGGTGGCGGGTTTAAACCTGGCCCCGGCCAAACTGCAACAAAAAAAAAAAAAAAAGAAGAAAAGAAAAGAAATTCTATTCATATCTTAATCATCCAAGAGTAATCATGCTTCTACAACAAACCCCTCCTATTTCCCCAAGTCATGAAATGCTCTAATGTTAGAGTTTGGCTATAATGCCAAAAGGTGATCTTAGCAGTGTACGGAGAACATTAGAAAGGGAGGTGAATAATGATCCAGTCTTTCTCTAGGTCACTTCTACTTTGAATATATGTAGAAAAATCTGAAACTCACAAAGGCATCCTTCTTCACCTCTCTCTGCCCCCAAACGTCTGTGAATCGTGCATAAAGTTTCACCACACCGTGCTTCTCCAGGGGAATCTGGTCAGCCAGCACCTTGCTGGACATAGCAGTAGCCTAGACTGCAGGCTTCAGATTGGAACTGCAGTTGTGCAAATGGGAGGCAATCAGAAGGTCAGACAACAAGGTGGAAACAAGTAAAGACCAGAGTCTGAGTGTTGAGGTTGTCAAGAGTTGTATTTGGTCTGGATTCTAGAGTCTAGGTCTCAGGCCAACATGCTTGTAAAGGTGGCTTAAACAGTGTTTTCAGTATTGATCAATTGTTAAACCAAAGGGACACAAAACCCAAATCAAATTATTAATCAAGAGGTGAGTAGGCAAAGACAAAATCCTTGACAAGGGAGTTCTCAGCTTGACTGGGAATGTGCACCCCGGGGCTGTGAGGGATCATGAATGAGCTGTGTGACTGGTGCTCTAGGATGCTCCAAGGATAACGTCTCTCACCCTTGGCCTGGAATTGGAATTTTTATTCCCCATGATCCTTTTGGCCAAACTCCATATGCGTCTTTTATTGTCTTTGTAACTTCCTTTGCAGCACAGCTGTATAACATCTGGATAACTTCTCTGTCCTGTTTCTCTGTTGGTTTTCACTTTTAAAGATCTGTGTACTGTTCTCCTGTCAAATTAATTTCATCCCCAATAGTGGATTTCCTTCTGACATTTGCTTAGGAGGATGAAAGGAGATAATGCATGTGAAAGGCTGTTGTTAAGCTGTAAATGATTATACCAATGTTACTATCTCCTTGTCCACCTATTGCCCATCCTAGGCAGTCACGTCACTTACACTATGGAAATTGAGGGAAATTAAATACTATTCTCAGGCCAAACATCTGGAATTGGGTTCCACAGAAAAACTAACCAGGTCAGCTGAGAGAGGCTACATAATTCATGGGACCTAGTGTAAATATTGTTAAGAATTTCAAGATGGCGGAGGCAGTGCATGGGGCCCTTCCAAGCCTTTGGACTTGTGCAGTGCCCAGATGGCACACCCACAGTGCTGACCCTGTGGTCAGTATGTTCAGGCCACTGAGAGGCTTGCAAAATTCATCAGCTAATGTGGCTACTATCATTTCCAGGTGGGTCAAAGAATTTAGATACCAGATGTAGTAGCTTTGAGAGAAAGAGAACTCTTCAAGATATATAAAATGTGAAGCTGGGTGCAGTGGCTCATGCCTGTAATCCTAGCACTCTGGGAGGCCGAGGCGGGTGGATTACTTAAGCTCAGGAGTTCAAGACCTGCCTGAGCAAAAGTGAGACCCCATCTCTACTAAAAATAGAAAAACTGAGGCAAGAGGATTGTTTGAGCCCTAAGAATTGGAGGTTGCTATGAGTTATGATGCCACGGCACTCTACCCAGGGTGACAGCTTGAGACTCTGTCTCAAAAAAAAAAAATGTACAAAATGTGTATATAAGGAAAATGCTGGAGAAAATGGCTTGATATAATCAAGGAAGAATTTCTTTTTGAATATGTTTTTATATATTCTTATATGTAAAGAGCTTAATTAAAAGAGCTGACTGCCAGGCACAATTGCCTAGGCCCATAATCCTAGCATTCTGGGAGGCCCAGGCAGGAGGATTACTTGAGCTCAGAAGTTTGAGACCAGCCTGAACAAAAGTGAGGCTTTATCTCTACTAAAAATAGAAAAATGATCCAGGCATGGTGGTGGGCACCTATAGTCCCAGCTACTAGGGAGGCTGAGGGAGGGGAATTGCTTGAGCTCAGGAGTTCAAGGTTACAGTGAGCTATAATGTCACCTCGACACTCTAGCCTGGGTCACAGAGTGAGACCCATCTCAAAAGCCAAAAAACAAAAACCAAAAAAAAGAGAGCTAGTCTCCAAGTCCAGGACACCTTCATTTTCATTTTTGCTCTGTGTGAAGCTGGCCAAGTCATCTGAGGTAAGGTACCTGGGCTGTACAGTGTGTTACAATCTCATAAATGTGTGCAGTAATCGAAGCATAAGCTTCACTGTTGCCCTTGCTACAGGTAGTTCTTCACTCCTTTGAGGAGACACAGACACATTCTACCACAGGGCCTCACTACCTGCAGCTCTATTCTCCTTCCAAGGCCGTGAGTGGTGATTGTCCCAAATCAGTCTTTTTTCTTCTTCTTTTCACTCCCTGTGGTATTCACTCCCTCTGTGCTAAAAAACCAAAACCAAAACCTCCCTGTCAACTGAGCAATCTTACCCATAACCTGCTTGGAATCCCTTGCCATGGAAGAGCAGGGGGCGGGGGGAAGGGTTGGGCACCCTCACCCGGCCTCACCCTACTGGGTTGTGATGTCGGAGCAGCTCCATTTACATGAGGGATTAGGAATGTGGGGTGGAGGAAGGAGACCACAGGGGTGATTCAGGAGAACACACCACATCGCTGCTTTTTTGGTTTCATTTTGTTTTTTTTTTCCTGTCGTGTCAGCTGTTCCGAGCAGCAAAGAAAGAAAAAAAAAAATCCATTCGGTTCTTTTCTGTCATTTGGAGCCATCTGTTTCCTTTCTCATTCCTTCCCTGGAAACTTTTTTCGATAAACAACATGAAAAAGACACCAGAGGATATCTGCAAGAGCAAATTCATCTTACTTCAAATGTAGACTTTTGGAAACCTTTGACATTTATAGAAAAGTCTCGTATGCCGCTATTCTTCCCTCCATTTCTCCAAGGTACTAAGACAGAGGAAGGGATTAGAAGCTCCCTTATTTATCGGTGCTGGCTGCAGTAAAGAGAGTTCTTCATTCCTTCTAACAAAATATACTCAATACATATTTCCGAGGGACCTAAAATGTGCCAGGCACCACGTGGGGGTGATGGAGATAAAATCAAATAAATTGACATTTCCCTGGGAGACGGTACGTTCCTCAAGGTCAAGGATATTATCTTATTCCCCTCAGTATCTCTGAGCGCCTTGCAGAGTGCCCACACACAGTAGCTGTTCCATAAACATCGGTGGAGAAATCATATTTGTTCACAAAAATCATTGTCTTGAACTGAACAAAAGTGGACTCTGTACATAATCTAGGGAAGAATTTGCTGTGGCTTTAAAGTTGCAGTGTTATCTTTGGCCATGACGGCCACCAAAAAAGTAACAATTAGCATTTGCTTAGCACACACTGTTTTTCAGGTACCACTGTAAGTACTTTGTATGGATCAGATAGTTTAATTGTTTTAATCTTCCCAAGGACTGTACAGGGAGGCACAATTGCTATCTGCGTGTTATGGATAAGACACTAAGCCACAAAGAAGTAAAATAACTTGCCTGGGCTTGCATAGAATCAAACTAGCTCCAGAGGCCTTTTTCCTAATCTCCCATATTGCAGCTACCTAATCACTCCAGAACCAAGCATGAGGAGAGCAGATTAAAACAGAAAGTTTCAAATTTTTCGAAACTGCATTCACAATAAAAAACAAAATGTATACCAGTGCCTATTTATAAAATGGAAGCAAAAATTTCAGGAGATAATACTTCTCCAAACTATATGTTTTCCATCATATACTAATTTATTATTATTTAAGCCTATCACAGTCCACTAATTTGATTTCACATGACATAGCTTGAAAAGCCCTACCTGGCTGATCCTGAGCTTGCCATGGATTCTATTTCTGAATTTTCCTTCCTGGGGCAATTCAATTACAAATGTCTGTAGTGTGCCTAATATATCCCGCAGCAGACCAGTTTCAAAAGGCCCTACAGACCCTGGGCTTCTGGAAATCCTGACCCTTTCTGAGTCACTTCATCCCTATGGGGCTGCTATTGTGAATGGAGTCCTTACAAATAGGGCTCCATATCTAGTCTGTGGGAAGTATGCACCTTTGCCCACGCTCAACCTCCTACACTAAGAGTGAAGATGCCCTTCTCTCTTTTTCTGCTCTGTTGTCTAAGATTGATCTAACCATAGATTTCTATACAAATCTTTTGTTTCAACTCCCAACCTGGAGGACACAAATCAAGTTCTCTGATTGATACACTTGTCGGGTACACAATCAGAGCACATGATAATCTATCTCCAAAGGAATTCTTCCTCCCTCCCCTCTTCAACACTATACCTTGCTCAGTTGAAGGTGGTCAGGGGCAGCACAGGTATCACAATCTCTTGGCATGACCAGATATTCACAACTCCAGAACATGAACACGGCAGCTAAGCCTGATTCTGCCAAGCTTTCCCTCCAGCAGTAGGCTGAAGATTTGGGTTCCACGCTGAGATGCTGAGCTCAGAAATTTACTAGCAATGCAGTCTAAGTTGGTCTGAATTAACCTTTTTACTTTCAGTTTCTTCTTCTTTTTTTTTTTTTTTTTTTGAGACAAGAGTCTCACTTTGCTGTCCTGGGCTAGAGTGCCAGGGCTCAGCTCACAACAACTCCAAACTCTAAGGCTGAAGGATCTTCTTGCCTCATCCCTCCGGGTAGCTAGGACTACAGGCACCTGCCACAAGGCTAGGCTAATTTTTTTGTTTGTTTGTTTTTTGTTTTTTGAGAAAGAGTCTCACTTTGTTACCCTTGGTAGAATGCCGTGGTGTCACAGCTCATAGCAACCTCAAACTCCTGGGCTCAAGTGATCCTCTTGCCTCAGCCTCCCAAGTAGTTGGGACTACAGGCACCCACCACAATGCACAGCTGTTTTTTACAGATAGAGTCTTGCTCTGGCTCAGGTTGGTCTCAAACCTATGAGCTCAGGCAATCCACCCGCCTTGGCCTCCCAAGTGCTGGGATTACAGGAGTGAGCCATTGCACCCGGCCTAATTTTTTTATTTTTAGTAGAGATGGGGTCTT
>CAUYQV010166122.1:0-20828 GCA_963574575.1 Galagoides demidoff
CTGGGACCACAGGCGCCCGCCACAACGCCTGGCCATTTTTTGGTTGCAGCCATCATTGTTGTTTGGCGGGCCCGGGCTGGGGATTCGAACCCGCCACCTTAGGTGTACATGGCTGGCACCTTAGCCGATTGAGCCACAGGCGCCGAGCCAAAACTTTATAACTTTCTGAGGACTCTCAGATGCATGTGCCAGAACTCAGCAAGGGAAGAAAGCTTGCTTTAAAATATATGTCTTTTGAGAGTTATTTATTAAACAAACTTAATTCATAGTAGTTTTTAAGGTACTGTTGATGACTTCCTCCCTTGAAGTTTTATGAAAATTAAATTATTTCGAGAGGACAAAACTCTTGGCACACACTGTAATTTAAACCCCACATTGCCCACTGAGAAGCAGCACAAACCTGTTTGCTGCCATCAGGGTACAGTACAGTTTTAGGAAAAACATATTCTTCCAATAAGTTGGTGATGAAACAGGTAAGGGCAATATAGATTAATACCATTAATCTATTTTTTCCCTGTTATGAGTGACTATCAACTGAGAATTTTTAAACAGGGAAAATTTCTTTGCGGGGGAGAATATCTCATTTTGGCAATCTACAGATAAGGCCCAGGAATTTGTATGGGTCATCTGGAAATAATTCCCATGCCAGGGAGTAGAGAGAAGTGAGTCTGAATATGGGCTCCACGTCATCTCACTTGTGCTATCCCACTTGAAGGAGGGCACTGGCAGTGCTGGGCAGGTGGACACTCTTGACACCCGTGAAGAGTCACGCTCAGTGTTTTGTGTGATGTGTTTCCCATCCTAGAAAGATCCTATTTGTGAGTTAGATTCCTTAGAAGTGTTTCTGAACATTTGAGTATAACTGAACCTCTTTCAACTCATGTCAGTAGAAATCAGAGGTGTTCGAATAAATCAGTGTCTCTCCTTTCTACCTATTTTGTAAAAAGTCTGTTTTTAATAAGTCTATTGTAAATTGAAGTAAAAATATTTTTGCACATTTCTCTGAATCAAATAGGTATATTAAAAATTAAAATGTGCTGTTACAGTTAGGATGCAGTAAAGCATGACTCTCTTACTTGAGGGCATTTATAAATTAGTGTGACCTTCTGCGAAATAAATTAGGTGAAATCTTAGAAGCCATAAAAATGCCTATAGCCTTTGCTCTGGTAATTGGAGTTATGGTATTCCATACAAAAATACTCTAGAAAACAGAATCTTCTTTTGCACAAGGATGTTTCTAGGAGCATTAGAAAAACCAATCCTGTATTGCTTATTTCTTTACTCACTGATGTTCCAGAAAGGGTTTAATTTGATTTTGCAAATACAAATGAGGAAGTAAGGTAAATCTTTAAAATATCTGAATACAAAGCAAGAGAAAGAGGGTGGCAATCGCAGCGGTGCTGGTCTCTGCACAGTGGACAGCCCAGGCCCTCCTAGCATTAGCCATAGGCCTGAATTCCATGTGGCTCTAGCCTCTGCCAGACATGTCAGGAGGGACATGCAGGTGTAGTCATTATCCACACGCTGGGAACAGGGGAGTTGCTCAGAAAAACACAAGTCCAAAACTGAAACAGCATTTTTTCCTTAGAGGGTATTAAAATATAAAAAGAGGAAAGTGAAATTTGTTGGGCCCAGATAGTTCTGCCTTTGTGCTCAGGTCCCATAGTCTGTCAGGGCACTTCCTTGTGGGGACGTAACACTGAATGCAGGAGCTGAAGTGGGATCTGCTTCTCTGGCTCTTATCTAGGGGAGCAGTGGGTGGTGCAGGGATGCCCAGATGTCCACCTGAGAGCAGCCCTTGGCCTGGGACCCTTGGCCTGCAACCCCTGGCCTATGACCCCAGCTAGAGACACCAGGCCTCTCAGCCCTGCCCCAGCCCTGCCAACTCCTCAAGCCATTTTGCATAAGAGAGTTCCAAGGTCCCCAAGGGGAGGCCACACCACCAAGGCCCCCCGTTGCCATATGCCCAGCCAGGACCCCCACCACGGCTCCTTCTGGGCTGTGATCCCTGAGCACCGCCTGTCTCCAGTCTGCACGGCTGCTGGGAAGAACAAATGAGTTATAAAGCACTTAAAAGATACACATTTGTAACCTAAGTATAAAGCTGTGTCCTTTTTAGCATGTAGAACTATTCCTTCATTTTCATTCCAAAATTTCCAACATTATATTTTTTTCACATGAGACTATGAAACAGAATAAAAGGCTGTTTGTTAATTAACCTTTTTTTTTTTTGTTTGGGACACACATTTGGTGCATGTAGAGTTTGACAATTTAAAAATAAAGAGATTTCTACTTCCTAATCCTACTTGCTTATTTTTCTTCTTTTTGCCAGAACAGAATGTCCTGCATTAACTGCCCACATGTCACAGGCTGCATGACCAGTGCCACCTTGAATCTCACAGTGTCCACCCTAGGAAGGGATCCGCACTCTTTAGTGATGAGAAAGCCCAGGCATATGGGGTGAGAGGCCCGCTGGTGGCCACAGGGCTGGATGATCTCAGACGCCATGTCCCACAGGAGCTATGGATGGGCTCTGACCATGGCCTGGCTTCCAACACAAGCTCCACGGACACCACCAACCCAGCAAATGAAGGTCCCCAAACAACTCTTGGCACTGGTCGTGGCCAGACCTGCCCAGAGCCCACCGCCCCAGTTAGCCAGCTTCCTTACAGCCTTCATTTCCTGGAGAAGTGAGACCCTGATGTCCTTGGGGACACTAGTCAGCCCTTGTCTTGACAGCAGGTGGCATCCAGGGGAAGTGTGGTGGAGTCCGTCATGGCACAGTCTTCCTTGAGGCCACTCAACATCCCCTGTGTTTGGGAATGCTGCCTGAGCCATCATTATAAAGTCTATGCCACCTCTGTCACCCTGATACAGGTCCTCACTCTTCTCCTGGGCCATGGTAACAGTTCCCAGGGCATCCCCTGCCCCATCCCCCACCCTCCTGCCATGCTGGACACGGGCTCAGCTTTCTCTTTCTGAAGACTAACTCGACTTGCTTCCACTCTCTACAGAACAACCAAGCAGACCTGCAAACCGCAAGGTCCACACCCTCAGATAGGTGGGTCCTCACACTCAGATCTCTCCTTCCCGGCTCAGTGGATCAGACCCCAAGTTCAATTCCAACACTGGCTCTTCATGGGCTGGGAACTCAGTGCCCTTGGACTGTTGGCTCTAGGACCATCCTTCTGCCTGGAGACCTTCTCCATCTCCCCTGTCCACTGCCACCCACACTGCATCTAAGATCTTCCATCCACTTCAGTCGCCTGTTGCTGCCGTCATAACCCAGAGGTTGAAACACGTCACAGTTCAAGTTTCTGAGGTTGAAACACGTCACAGTTCAAGTTTCTGCCCTAACCTTTGAGGAGTGGGAGGTCCGCACCCCTGCTGGCAGCAGGAAGAAAGCTGAACAAACTGAAAATCAACTCTGTAAAATCCCTCAGACACTGAGCTCCTGGGGCAAACCGCTCACCCCAAATTAGAGGCACAGACAGGTGGATACAGAGAATCAGAGCTCACAGGGCTCAGGGACGTGGAAAAGGTCAGAGAGGGGGTTAGGGTCTTTTCTGTCTCCCCTGCAAGGATTCAGTTTGTGCTTTTCTGAAGAGAGGCTCTTGTTGGAAGGAAAACAAAATACTGAGTGGCGCTGAGAGCCTTTGACAAACACTCTCACGGATCCGGCCTGAGTGGCTCCGACGGCCTTCCACAGACACTCTCAGGGATCCGGCCTGAGTGGTGCCAACAGCCTTCCACAGACGCTCTCACGGATCTGGCCTGAGTGGTGCTGAGAGCCTTCCACAGACGCTCTCAGGGATCCAGCCTGAGTGGTGCCGACAGCCTTCCACAGATGCTTTCAGGGATCCAGCCTGAGTGGTGCCGACAGCCTTCCACAGATGCTCTCATGGATCTAGCCTAGGTGGTGCCGAGAACCTTCCACAGACGCTCTAATGTAGTGGTTCTCAACCTTCCTAATGCCGTGGTGTATTTTCATTGTTATAAAGGTGTCGTGACCCACAGGTTGAGAACCGCTGCTCTAATAGACCCAACCTTTAATTTCAAAAGCTCTTTTGGCACCAGGTTAATGAACCTCATCATGCAAAAGGCAAATAAGCCTGGCTTACAAGACCTATGTTTTAATTTTTTTAGATGATCTCTACACAGACACGGACTCTATAACTTCTGGTTTGGGGTGCAGGATGGAGGATGTCATGGCATGAAGGGGAGTTGATTTCTGTGCTCTATTTATGGGGAGCCCTTCCACACCTATCAGAAGCCCCTTCTGATTTCTACCAACAGCTGACTCGCTCCTCACTTCTGCCACCTCGTGTCACCAGATGGCACCATGGACACAGAGCCCTTCTCAGAATCTGAGTGCTTTCAGGGCCCTGTCACTTCCCTGGTTTCAGAGTGAACTGGGGAATGTGGGGTGGGATGGGATTGGAAAAGAGGTGACCCCAGTCACAGGAGTCCCATCTTAGTCATGTGGTGGGAGGCACAGGTGCCGGAGTGATAATTCACTGTGCTGAACACCCTGATCTTCTGGCATAAGAACATGTATGTGTCATATTGAGATGTACACACACATAATTTATGCATATAAACCATGTAACTAAAACACAGAATTAAAATTATTTTTTAATAGTCATAGATGATGACTAGAATAGAAATATGTAAGCAAACATGGTCTAATTTGCTTTTTAGAACATGATCCAATTTCTATATTATTACAACAATATTGGGAAACCAAGAAAAGCAAGTTTTAAAGATTCAACAACTCACTTACTAAGCATGGTAAATGGCAGGGAAAGCCATTCATATCCTCTGAATTCAAACCTATTACAGACACGGAGCTGCTGGGACATCTGGGTGGTGCCAACAGCCTTCCACAGACCCTCTCAGGGATCTCACACCCCGTTATTTATTAGCTGATCGATGTTTGACAGACTGAATTTCTTTATCTAAAAGTGGGAAAATTACCACAATTGAGTTATTGTGAAGCTCAAATGTCATAGAAATGTCAGTTCTGTTCTGTGTACCTTGTACATACAACATCAATGCCTGTGTTAGGTAACTTGCTTTCTCCTTCAATAATTTGTATTTAAAGTCCATTTTAAGCTGACAGTTAGTGTGCCACAGCTAGAGGAGGCACAATTTGAAGACAGAAACAAAGAAACCTAAGGAGCTAACACTGTCCTGGCAAACGAGGGTGAAGCAGACAGATCTCATTACCACCAGAAAGCAATCTGGGGACAGTGGGACCTCCACTTAGGGCTGGACATCAGCAAACTCAATTTTGTGCTCAACTGGAAGGCTGGGTGGCACAGACAAGTCACACGGCGTGAGGACACAGTGCTCAGTAGCCCAGACCTATCCGCTGGAGCACCCCAGATAGTGCTGTCTGAGATGCACCAGACTCCACAGTCTCCAAGTGGCTGTTGGTTTTAATTACCTTTAAATTTTTCTACAGATGTCATTGCAATGAAACCTGGCTTGAATGCAATTCAGTAACTGTGTTGTCCTGGACGAAGGACCTTCATTCCAGCAATTTCCCAGATGCAAATGATGAGCACTTGGAAAGTCATTTTGTTCAATGCTCCCTCATCTGCCATCTGTATTCCAGGCTCCTCCTCCCCCAGAAGACATATGACAATACCAGAGTCTTGTTTTCAAAAAGTTAACATACATTTGTGACTCCTAACCTGACAAGCAGATGGATACCAACTTCTCGCTTGCTTCATGACACCCGAATCCAAGCACAGTTGCAGAGACAGTCTCGAGGATGCTGCCTTCAGCTGGAGTTGGACACGTGTGTCCAGAACACTTAATGAGCTGCTTCAGCACAGGGTGTGTGCCCGCACGTGTGTCTGCACTGGGGAGGGTGAGGCCCCTGGCTGGAACACGGGGAGGCCTTTACTAGTAGAAGGGTTCCCAGGTGGTTCTCCAACGACAAGCAGCTCTTTTCTCTCATTCATTAAGGCTGCACTGAGAGAGCTGTGGGTGGTGGGGAGACCCAGCGTGGTGACGTGGTGGATGGGCAAGGCTCCTCTGCAGCCTCTCACCCATCAGGCGATTTCTGTGTTCCTCCTGAGCTCCATGTCCTCTCCCTTCCCTGCCTAGGACAAACTGCCCCAATCTTCCCCTTCTGGGTCTTGAGTCCAGGCTCAGTCTCCACTGCAGCCCTGAGCTCAGCAGGCCTCCCTCCTCATAGCCACCAGTCCCCTTCCAACATTGCATCTTTTGAAGGACAGAATGAAACTCAACTTCTATGGTTCTGACAGCTTTGTGGATGGGCGATATGGTGGTCCTTGCTGGTGGACCAACATTGAGCATGCCCTGGCCCGGCCTTCCCTCACTGGTGCCGCCTTTGTGCACCCACCCACACAGGGATGTGGGCCTCACAGGACCCTGCCTTCTGCTAACCTTTCTGGTCTTTCAATTGAAGCCAGAAACCTGGGCTGTGAAGGAAACTCTGTATTACTTGTCGGCTCAGTTGGTTTAAAGAACACCATGTGGGCAAAAGGAAACGTATCAGAGGCTGCCATAGCTGAGTGGCTGCCAATCCTTGGGTGCTGAACCCTCCACAGGTTCGGCTGACAGCAAATCCTTTCTCTGGTGGGTCTCCCCAGTGTCCAGATTGCACTCCCTGGGACTCGGTTCTCACCCACTTCCCCTTCTGTCTTTCCTCTCCAAGGCCCCTCACAAAGCTCTGATTCCCTGATGAAAAAGGCACCTACTTAGGTCCTTAAACGTTAGGACCTTAATCTTCCCCCACAGGAAGATCTGCAAAAGGAGCACTCAGTAGAATTTCCCAAGCCCGTGTTTCATCATAAGCCCATTCCCCTCTCTGGAAGCGGAGACCTCAAGGACAGAGACAGAGTTTCCCTTGCCAGTCTGGCCCTTCCTTTGTGGAAACAGCCCAGGCTCAGACATTTCCCACGGGAGTCTCACTGCCCCAGCAATGGCCACACTGACAGCGGTCGAGGGACGCAGTTCCAGCTCCTTCTCAGTGTGGGCACTGTCATGGAGGCATGATATATTCAGGCTTTCCGTGTGGCTTGGACACTGGCAGCTATCCTACTCCAGCCTCACCTCCCTACAGCACCTCCACACTGGTGGGAGCTGCCTTCTTACCCTTGACGATGTGCACAGGTGGGAATGAGTGATCTGGAGGGTGAAGGTGCAGACGGGTGGGAGTGAGTGATCTGGTGGGTGAGGGTTGCACAGGTGGGTGTGAGTGTTTTGGTGGTTGAGGGTGTGCACAGGAGGGAGTTAGTAACCTGTTGGGTGAAGGTGTGCGCAGGTGGGAGTGAGTGTTCTGGTGAGGGTGTGTCCCAGAGAAGAGCCAGCAACAGTCTTCAGGGGTTTCATGTGAGCGAGGCCAGGAGGGAGAGCAGGTGAGGGGCCTCTGGTGAGGAAACGGGCACCCTAGGGATGGATGAGGATGGTTGCCTTCTCTCAGCACATCCTGCTCCCACTACTTCTAGAAAATTTTAGACCCTTACCATAAGGAAATCAGTCTGGATGTCTCTAAAGTTATAAAGTTATATATTTATACAACCAGGGTTGTTCATAAAAGAACACACAGAGGGCAGCGCCTGTAGCTCAGAGGGTAGGGCGTCCGAGGCTGGAGGGTTTGAACTTGGCCTGGGCCTGCTAAACAACAATGACAAATGCAACAACAAAAATAGTAGCCGGGCGTTGTGATGGGTGCCTGTAGTCCCAGCTACTTAGGAGGCTGAGGCAAGAGAATTGCTTGAGCGCAGGAGTTTCAGCTTGCTGTGAGTTATGATGCCAAGGCACTCTACCCAGGGTGATAGCTTGAGACTTTGTTTCAAAAGAAAGAAAAAAAAAAGAACACAAAGAAATAAACATCTGAAAGGGGAGTTCTTGCTAGATATGATATGTATCATAATTATTATGAGATACTCATACATTAAATGCTGTGTAGATAATTAAAACATGGTATGTAATGTCCTGTTATATAAAAATATTTTCCCTATATGTATGTGCCTGCTCTGTAGATGGCTCTAAGTATTATTTTAATATTTAGGTATTTTAAAATGACATGTGTCTATATTTTATCAGTGTGGTGCCTCAAATACAAGGTGTGCTGAATATTTTTATTTTTTTAAATTTGTTTGAGACTGAGTCTCAAGCTGTTGCCCTGGGTAGAGTGCTGTGGCGTCATAGCTCATAGCAACCTCAGACTCCTGGGCTTGAGCACTTCTCTTGCTCAGCCTCCCAAGTAGCTGGGACTACAGGTGCCTGCCGCAACACCTGGCTATTTTTTTTGTTGTACAGCAGGCCCTGGCCACGTTCGAACCCTCCAGTCCTGGTATATGTGGCCAGTGCCCTATCCACTGAGCTTTGGGCGCTGCCTGAATATTTTTTGATGGATGATTTAATCTGCTAATACTTTTTTCCACTTCACTTTGCAATTAAGTTACCAATACAAAATTTGGGTCAATGCAACAGTCTTTATAAGTGCTAATACATCCCCAACTCTTTACAGTTGATTTATATATACTGTTTTTTTTTTGGCCAGGGCTGGGTTTGAATCTGCCACCTCTGGCATATGGGGCCGGCGCCCTACTCCTTTGAGCCACAGATGCCGCCCTTTACAGCTGATTTAAATATAACACTCAAGAGAATGAGGAAACGCCACTTTTAGAAATAACATCTTCTATAATGAGCTGATGTTACAAAAATTACCAATAGAGCCATTTAATTTTAGTGTGTTGACAGTCTTTCCTGGAAATGTTTTTTTCTGTAAAGAGTGGGTTTTTCTCCTCCATTGTAGTAATTTTTAATGCACTACATTAATCCATTTTATCACTGACTTTAGGTTAATTTTATAGACATGAAACTTTCTTTATCTGCCTATATTCCACAGCCACTTTCGTCATCATAAAATTACTTTTCCTTCATTTCACCACACGCATCTCAGAGAATGCCTGTGCTCTTAAAATGTAGTGGAGACTGATACGGGCAGGTGGTGGCTTTATTCATTTATCTGTCACTAAAGAAAATCTCGGGTTTCTCAGTAAATGTCACTCATCTTTCCTTAGAGCTTTCAGAGACTGAGGGTGGTTGAGAAAAAGAAGATTGAGACTTGAGGCAGGACGAGATGCAAATGTCACTTTATTGCTTAATACTTTAACCTCCACTATGCTGTGAAATGGCCGCAGTATATGGAAATGATAATTACTCAGGCACTGTAATAGCACGAAGACCATTACGAAGTATTTTTAATTTTAATTTGACCCAGTAGAATCCATGAATTTGTGACTGGAAAGAGCCTTTAAAAGCATCTTTAACCCTTTCAATTTAGAGATGAGGAAATTGCCAAACTTAGTTAAAAAAATAGATGTTTAGGGCGGCGCCTGTGGCTCAAAGGAGTAGGGCGCTGGTCCTGTATGCCGGAGATGGTGGGTTCAAACCCAGCCCTGGCCAAAAATTGCAAAAAAAAAAAAAAAAAGATGTTTAAAATTTTAGTCCTAATTAGTTACTATAATAATTTTGGGAACATAACTCAGACTTCCTCCCTCCTCTATTTCCATTTTTTCCTTTTTCTATTAATTATCTTTTCATACTTTTTATATCAGGGTTCTTGACCCTAGAGGCACAGTAGAATTACGCCCAGCTCTAGCAGCCTCACTCTGGGTGTGTACACAGAGGAAGGAACATCCGCACTCCTGTGCTCCATGGAGCACCATCCACAGCCCCCAGGACAGGCAATGAACCTGCGTGCCCATCAGCGGATGGAGGAAGTGTGGCATATGTACGCAGTGGGATAAAGTCAGCTTAGAAAGTGAAAGAGCTCATCGTTTACGGCAGCAAGCATGAACCTGGAGCACATTATGTTAAGGGGAATGAGCCAGATGCAGAAACGAGAATAGCACATCATCTCGCTTATATGCAGTCTCAAAAAGCAGAAAGCAGTATATTCCCTGTACTGGGGGAACAGGGGAGATGGTGATCGAAATGCCCAAACGTTCAGTTAGAAGGTAAGAATCATTCCCATTGTACATCATGGCGTCCACAGTTAGTAACAATGTACTGTATTCTCAAAAACTGTTGAGAGATTAGATGTCAAATGTTCTCACTGCACAAAAAATAAAAAGAGTGTGAGGTGACGGATGCTAATTAGCTTGATCTAATCAGTTTGCAATGTGTACAGATAGATAATCAAAACATCACACTACACATTGCAAACACACACACACACACATATATATATATATAATTTTTATTTGTCAATAATGGGATGAAGCTAGAAAAATTTTAAGGAAGTGCTTCCCTATTTAAAAAAAAAAGTATCAGGTAGGGGACTTTTAAGAATAACAATAATGAAGTCCTGCCCCAGATAAAAGCTTTGGACTATCTGGCTGTGAGAACAGCTGTCAGTATTGAAATCTAATATTTTAGTCAATGCGATAAAAGGAATTACTGGAACAAAAATGTCCCCTTTCCCCATGAAGGTCATGTCTAGCCTGAGTCCAGGAGAGCCAGGCCACCAAGCACTGCAGTTGGCTCCCCCACGCCCGACTCTCCAGATGGTGAGGGCAGCTCAAGTTTGAGAGCTCCTGAGAACTATGAGCCACTGAATCCTCTTGTTTCTTTCTTTCTAAAGCTTCTGCAATCTGACTCTTCCTTCTCCACCAACCACCACCTGATGGCAGGACTGTAGAGCCAGTCCAGAATGTGCTCTGTCCTTAAACTGTACGCAGGCTCTTCAGGAGAGTCAGTGTAGATCTACCACATGATCTGAACTCCAACTTCTGGGTCTACACCCCACACAGCTGAGAGCAGGGACATGGGGAGACGTCTGTGCTCATAGCAGCATGGAGCACAACGACCCAGAGATGGAAACGACCCAGGTGAGCATGGATGGATGAGGAGGGAGCAGAATGTGGAAGAAGCTTCCAGACACTGCACTGAGCAACACACACCAGTCACAGAAGCAGACACACTGTGTGGGTGCACTGGGATCAGATATCCACACTATGTGATTCACTGGGATCAGGTTTCTACGCCAAGTGATTCATTGGGATGAGGTCTCCACACTGCGTGATTCACTGCAATCAGGTCTCCACACTGAGTGATTCACTGGGATCAGGTCTCCATGCTGCGTGATTCACTGGGATCAGGTCTCTACACTATGGGATTCACTGGGATCAGGTCTCTACACTATGGGATTAACTGGGATCAGGTCTCTACACTATGGGATTAACTGGGATCAGGTCTCTACACTATGGGATTAACTGGGAGCAGGTCTCTATACTATGGGATTAACTGGGATCAGGTCTCTACACTATGGGATTAACTGGGATCAGGTCTCTACACTATGGGATTAACTGGGAGCAGGTCTCTACACTATGGGATTAACTGGGATCAGGTCTCTACACTATGGGATTAACTGGGATCAGGTCTCTACACTATGGGATTAACTGGGATCAGGTCTCTATACTATGGGATTAACTGGGATCAGGTCTCTACACTATGGGATTAACTGGGAGCAGGTCTCTACACTGCTTGATTAACTGGGATCAGGTCTCCACACTGAGTGATTCACTGGGATCAGGTCTCTACACTATGGGATTAACTGGGATCAGGTCTCTACACTATAGGATTAACTGGGAGCAGGTCTCTACACTATGTGATTAACTGGGATCAGGTCTCTACACTATGTGATTAACTGGAATCAGGTCTCTACACTATGGGATTAACTGGGAGCAAGTCTCCACACTGCATTGTGCACTGGGGCCAGGTCTCTGTGGATGTCAGAATCTCATAGGTAGAAAGCCAAGTGTGCACAGTGGGGACTAGGGAGAGCCAGGGTTTAATGGGGACAGAGCTTCAGTGGGGGAGAGGAAAGGGTCCTGGAGCGGAGGTGGTGTTGCCTGCAGGGCAGCATGAATTCGCTCAAAGGTGCTGAGCTGTGCACTTGGGAAGGGTAGACTGGGTGAATTTTATGTGTGTATTTTGCCACAGTCAGAAATTACCTTTTGTCCCCTCAGCCCAGTCTGCACAAAGCCACCATGTAACACTGGACTCCTTTGACCTCCAGCCTGGCCCCTCAACACCCACCTCCTGTGACCACAGATGAATTTAAACTGACCTGGGATCCACAGTAGGACCTTGTTCAAAGCCTGCTCTCCCAGAGTGAGTCCTGTGGTCTCTCTGCTGTGTCCCCGCTTCTGCCCTCAATGCTCCCTCCAGGTCCTGTTCTCATGTGGAACGACCTCCGGGTGCCTTCTGTTGCAAGAGGAGGTCTCACCTCAGGAACACCTGGGGGGCCTCAGGAGGCCAATGGATTGGGCCTCAAGCTCTTGTCACAGAAATGTGGCTTAAAATGGGCATTTCTGGCTTGGCGCCTGTGGCTCAGTCGGCTAAGGCGCCAGCCACGTACACCCAAGGTGGTGGGTTCGAATCCCCAGCCCGGCCGCCAAACAACAATGAAGGTTCCAACCAAAAAATGGCCGGGCGTTGTGGCGGGCGCCTGTGGTCCCAGCTACTTGGGAGGCGGAGGCAGGAGACTCACTTGAGCCCAGGAGTTGGAGGTTGCTATGAGCTGTGATGCCATGGCACTCAACCCAGGGGGATAGCTTGAGGCTCCGTCTCAAAAAAAAAAACAAAAAAAGCCATTTCCATGGCTTTACAATGTTTTAACAGGTTCCACTTAATCAAACGTGCCTTCTTGAACTAACTTAACAGAATGATGATTAAAGTCTGCACGTATGACCCTGCAATGTGGCAAAATCCTGAAATGCCTTCTGAGTCTATCCATAAAAGATAAAATGACATTCAGTCATCAGTCAGTGTAGGATCGAGAATGGTCTATTGTATAAATCACAGCCTTTCAAACTTCTCTTTAATTTCTTAAATTAAAGGAAAAAAATTTCAAAATTCCGTAGGCCCCCACATATTGTAAATGTATTTGCCATGTTCACTTACTGAGCAAGCACTTGTGACAAAACTCAGAGGACTTGCCCTTTATTATGATAGCCATGCCTATGTGTGTGTGCACGCATGGGTTAGGGACATAGGCCTGTGGTCATGTCGCTAATGACAGGGCGACATTCTGAGAACTGTGTCTTCAGATGATTCCATCCTTCTCCAAACATCTCAGAGTGCCCGTATACAACCTAGATGGTACAGGCTATTGCTCCTGGGCTACAAACCTGTACAGTACGTTGCCGCACTGAATAGTATAGAGAATTGTAACACACTGGTAAGTATTTGTGTATGTACAATAGAAAAGGTGCAATAAAAATATAAGAGATTAAAAAATATGGTGCTGTGTGTAAGGCACTTACGGTGAATGGAGCTTGCAGAGCTAGGATGTGCTCTGAGGGAGCAGTGGGCCTGCGCATTGAGTGTTGAGGGTGAACGTGAAGGCCCAGGATGCTGCCGTGCACTACTGCAGACTTTATGCACACTGTGGCCACACCACATTTTTAAAATGATGTTATTTCTGGGCAGCACCTGTGGCTCAAAGGAGTAGGGCGCTGGCCCCATATGCTGGAGGTAGCGTGTTCAAACCCAGCCCCAGCCAAAAAAAAAAAAAAAACTATGATATTTCTTTTGTGAATAATAAAATAACCTTAGCTTCCAACAACATTTTTTTACCTTATAAATTTATAATTTTAACATTTTGACACTTTTGTAATAACACAAGGCTTAGAACACACACTATACAGCTGGGCAATGATATTTCCTACCTTGCAAACATCCATATGTGGCCGTTGACTGTGTATCCGTACACATGAGGGCAGGAGAAAGAGAGGAAGGCAGATTGATTTTATCTTGTCAATACTTAGCGCCCAGCTGTGACCATGTGAAGCTTCACAGCTTCATGGGTCCATAGGCCACACTTTCGTAAGGACTGGTTCATTATGTTTTGGTTTCCCCTTAAAGCATATGGAAACTTCCTGTACTCGACTTGTAAGATGACTCCGAATGGCCTATTTCCAGCCATCTCAGAAACATTAAAATCATAGCTGAGAACATATTTTATGTTATTTGTCTGTGTTTCTCTAAGCAACTGAATTGTATTTATTGTATTTACTCATCCCAAGAATTCTGTGAGGTTGGTGCTTTTATTGCCCTCCATGTTACAGGTGAAAAAAAAACCCAAAACATTAAGTATTTGTTCAAGATCACAAAGCTAAAAATGGAAGAACTATCCAAACCCAGTCTATCTCCAGAGCCTTCACCTGATGTTTCTGGACAGGTCTCTGCTGTCATTTAAGGTGTGTGGTCCTTGATGGATGGGACGAACCTGCACACCGCAGGACATCAGGCATTCCTTCCCTTCCCCATTAAATGCCGGTACAGAACCTGGGCACTGTGACAACAAAAAGTGGCTTCTAACTCCAGCATTACCAAACACCCACTTGGGAAAGGAATGATCCAGATTAAAAATGCTATAACTCTCATTCCTCAGAGGATACCACACCTCAGGGACAGTCTGTATACAAACGCATGTGCACTCACACGCACAAGTTTAGTACTCATACACGTATTCATTCCCACACTCATATGCAACCAAAATTAAAGAGAAAATAAAAGTTACTGGAGTAAGTTTAAGCTTTATTTCTCCTCACTCTTTTTTTATTCTTTCTCATTGTTCAAACGCACCTTCCCTCTGTCCTTTATGTCTAGAGCAGGCGTCCTCAAACGACAGCCCATGGGCCACATGCAGCCCGCTGAGGACATTTATCCGGCCTGCTGGGTGTTTTTGCCACCACTGCCTGTCCTGCTTAGCAGCCAGCTCATCCCGGGGCCTGCAGTCCAGCCCTCCAATGGTCTGAGGGACAGTGAACTGGCCCCCTGTTTAAACCCCTGATCTATAGGGCCCAGGCCTGATGAAAAGAAGAAAAGGAAAAGAGAACAGAAAATACAAAATTTAGTCCCAGCTACTCGGGAGGCTGAGGCAAGAGAATAGTCTAAGCCCAAGAGCTGGAGGTTGCTGTGAGCTGTGATGCTACAGCACTCTACTGAGGGTGACAAAGTGAGACTCTGTCTTTAAAAAAAAGAAAACACAAAATTTAAGGTGAGGAAAAGAAGTGGGGAGAACAGAAATCAAACAGAAGGCAAAAACATAAGTTGTTATCTGAAGGAACTATTGAGATAGGAGTTCCTAAGTCCCTGGATAAAATAAGAAAGAAGGCAGAAAACCAAAACCATTATCTGACTCGCCTTTCCTCGATATTTGTGTGTTTTAGAGAACATTGTATTTCAGAATGGAGGTGGCCCAGCTAATGCTGTCGTCCAAACTTCCACCGAATATTAGAATGCCCCAGACAACTTTTGTGACAGATGGCCATTCAGCCCCTGCCACATGTCATTTGCAAGAACAGGCAGATCATTAACTACTTTTAGAAGAAATCCACGTGTCTTCGGTTTAGTACTAATTGTTAGAAAGTCATTCTCATTTAGAACAGAAATCTGCCGTGCCTACGTCTCATTCTTCCCTCTGGAACATATGGAATGAGTTAAATCCTTCTTCCACATTATATTCCTCTAAAATTTTGAAGCAGTTATTATGTTGCTCCTAACTCTCCTCTTACCTAAAATCAACACAGGCAAAACATATGATTTGCCCTGCACAACCAGTATACCTGCTAGTACGGCCAGTGTGCTCGAAGGGCCTGTTTCGTTTCTTCCTCAGTTGTAATTTCTTTTTTCTTACCGAACTCAGAGTCTGCACATCTGGCACGCATTCCTGTGGGTGTGCTCTGCAAACTCTGCATGCCCACATGTGCATAAACATGAATGTGTACACACAAACACAAACCACACATGGAGTTGTACATGCTTCTGTGTAAACACGGACACACTTGTGTGCACATGTGTAAAGAATACACGTTGCTCATCTTTCTTTCTCCCCTAAGTGCTCCTTTGCAGGGCTCCAGTCCACACAAGAGTTCCTCTGTTTTCAGGCTTATTTAAGCCCTTTAAATAAGGTCAGTGCTTTCAAGCCCTATTACGTTTCTTAGCTCACTTGGGTCTTGATTGTGCCCAGCCTTGAGTACTTAATTCTCAGCTCCCAAGGATAAGGAAAAGACTTAGGCACACCACACCAGGAAACCTAAGTGTATCTGAAAGTGTACGATAATACAGATAAAATTGAGAGCCTCTGATAGCTGCAAGCCTGTCATTAATCTGAACCCATTTTGTTTTTCCTCTCTGAGTTTCATTTCCAATTAGGTATGGCTTCTAGCTTATCCCAGTTAGTTTATCACTTGCCCATGTCCTAGCCTATCAAAGGGGAGAAACAGAAACCTTTCTTTGATACCGAGGGAAACGTCCAAAGGGCCCTGAGTTCAAGTCTCTTTCCTTTGAGTTTCACGCTTCAGTACTTGAGCAAGCCCCAAATGGAAGGGTTGTTTCCAGGTTATGAAACGTTATTGGATCCAAAGTCATGGTCATCGTTTCATCCCACAGAAAGTTATTCTGAACTTTCTCCTGGGGGCAGAAATTGAGCTGGTGGGAGGCAGGACAGGGGGAGATATGAAATGAAATGGCATCTTTTTTTTTTTTTATTAAATCGTAGCTGTGTACATTAATGCAATTATGGGGTACAATGTGCTGGTTTTATATACAATTTGAAATACTTTCATACGGCATCTTTCCTGTTTTAAAAGACTTTCATTTCATCCCACTTCCTCACAGCACATGAACAGAGCCCTCCCGTGCCCTCCGTGGAGCCTCCCACCACTCCTCTTTGTCTGCTCCTTCCCACCTCTTCCCCTTCTTTGCTAAAATGAAAATCAGAAAGAGAATTGGATGTCTCCAGGGAGGGAGGGATGAAAAGAGTCAGGACAGCCCAACACGACCTGCTCTGAGGGCACCATTGGTGAGACACCTGGGCCTGAATCACCACCGCAGGTTGGCCGGGGAGCTCCGGGAGTGGGGGCGGAGGTTGGGCACTAACCCTCCTTTCGCTCTACACGGCAACTCTGTACGGGTCAAACCCGAAAATGACTCACCCAGGCCTTTGTTTTCTAAACTCAAGCCTTGCCTTGCATATGAATCATTGAAACTTTTAAATGAATGCTACCAGACAGCCCCTGAAGATTAATCCAGTTTCTGCCAAAAGATACAGAGGAAGGACTCTTCCATCATTGCTCATAGATTTTCAAAGGGCAACGCCCTAACATGCCTGCAGGCATTAAACGCTGTCTCTTTCCACCCGTAAAACAACACCGTGGCAGTTCCTTCTTCCTACCCTAGCCGGTAGACTTTCTGTGATACGGCAATTCCCCTCTCCACCAGAGGCATTCCGTGACCTACTCCCACCTCCCTTTCACGCTGGTCGGAAACCACTGCCCCACGTCTGCTTCCGCGTCACCTTCTGTCACTCTGCCTCCCGAATGCTGTAGAGGGTTCACGTGACTGCTTCCTTCTATATAGTCACTCGGTGTGTTTTCCGCTGAATTAGGGGCATTGGTTAACATGCCAGCAGAACTCTCAAAGTTCTCTGGCAGTTCTTCCTCGTGTTCTGAGTTAGCAGCATTTCTTTCTCTTCATGGTAGCTGATTCCAAACTTTGTCAAGTACATCAAACCCCCCCGCCCGTGATTCATTAAATTTATAGAAGGCCCCACTGATTCGGACTGAGCTCCTGCCCTAGGATCCAGCAGATCACACCAAGATGAATCACTCCTGCTAAAATTCCAGGCACCAAAATGAAACTAAGTTGTTTATCTAACATTGTAAGGAATTAGGAGAGAGACAGATTGGTCAAGTTTCAGAAAAGGTCAGTTTGGGCTGTAAAATAAGGAAATCTCCTCCGTTTTAACCCAATAGAAAAAGTTAACTGTAAGTAAACCGTTGCTAACCTACATGCTTTTTGTATCCTGCTGTTTCTTTGCTCCTGATCAAGTTACCTTATAAAAACCAACTGTTCTGCCATGCCCATGGGAGCACCTTTTCAAAATTTTTGAAGGAGTTGCTGCCCCAATTCCTGAATTGCTATTAGATATTTAAATTTGTTATGATTTTTGTCTCTTGGTAAGAAAATCAGAAGCCATCAAGCGCAAATGCACAATTTTCTTTTCTTCCAACTCTATTCATTCCTGTCTGCCATGCAACAAGTACAATTTAAAAGAAAATGGTGCCCCTAGTCTTTTTCTGGATTTTCTGTCTTCTCGAGGCCCTCATGCTTGTCCGATAAGGGCTATCCTCTCTCTAGCTTTAATCTTCCCACTTCTACGCCTCAGTCTTGAAGGACATTCAGGTCCTTTCCATACTCAAATAAAAGGTAAATTCAACAAGCCGCTGACTTGTCTCTTTTATTTCTGTTTTTAAGAACATTTGATAATAAATAAAAATCCTCATTTATGAAAAGCTTTATAAGAAAAAGCATTCATTTGTTCATTAGATTTATCTGTAAGAAAATGTTACTATAAAATGTTGTATTTATGGAAGCCTTTAGAGCAGTGGTTCTCAACCTTCCTAATGCCGTGACCCTTTAATACAGTTCCTGTGGGTCACAATCCACAGGTTGAGAAGGGCTGCTTTAGTGTGTGGTGTGTGCGTTTTCCTCAATAAGGTGATGTCTCCCTCAACAGGGCAAAAGTTGGTTTTGGAGTATGTGAAAGTTGTCAGTATCAAACGGGTAACTACTGTCAAACTCTGAACAAAAGGGAGCCAGGAGGCTATGAAGGAAGGGATGGATAGGCCTATGACAGGAACGTGCAAGAAATTCCTCACAACTGCAGGATTCCAGACAAGCCTTTTGCACAAGGACACTTGCCTCACAGCAGTTGTCGGTACCAATGAGCTAACACCAACTCCTGCGACAAACCAGGTAACCAATGGTCCACAAAACAGTTTGTGTGGACTTCTCTTGTCTTTAAAATGTTTCCTTCAGCCCAACCTCTTTGGATGCACCTACGATCCATCATAGCACATAAAAAATCTGCTCAAAATCATCAGAAAGCACAAATAGATACCACTCTATTTGTCCTACCACAAGAATGATTAAAATTAAGCCCAAAGAAAAATAGAAAACTAGTTCTTATGTATATGATTACAGCTTAGATTTTATTCCATGTGTGACTACACTAATTTTGAGAAAGGCAATGACTAGGTAACATTCCTTGTAATTTGTCTCTCAGCCTGCATCCTGCCTCCTGCCAATCCATTCTCCATACTGCCACTCACGCTCCACTAGGAAACTTAAGAGCTTCTTTAAAAAGTTTCTTTCCTTTGAAAATGAAAAGCCCAAAATCTTGACCTCTGAGCCTATCACAACCCAGGCCCAGCCAGCAATCTCTGCCTTACTGCTTGCTAATCCACTATAAAATCTAGTCAACTCAAATGAATCACTATTATCCACACATGTGATCTCATGCCTTCCTTCTACAGGAGTTTGAGCCTGTTTCTCCCTCTGCCCAGACTGCACTTTCTAAAGTCCTCTCTTCCTGCATGTAAGGTGAGTTCACTCTCAGTTATCACTGGCAGGAAGCCTTTCCAAACACCTCCCAAAATTAGTGGCTTCATTTTCCCCATTTTAATATTAACAAATTTGCCTCTGCCACCAAACCAGTGAGCTCAACATGAAGCTCTGCAGTCCAACTCGATCAGAATCATTATATACCCTAAAAATCCAGATTTCTGGGCCTTCCACCCGACCTCAGAATCTCTAAGGATAGAACCTGGAAATCTATACTTGGACAATCCCTATCATGAAATTCTTTATGCACAAAAAACAAAATGCAAACAACCACACGCAACTATGGGCTTCAGCTTCTTTATGTTCCTAGAGCTTAGCACAGAGCCTAGTCTTGTATATAGGTGATACTCACTAAATATTTGTTAAATATATACACAGTTACATAATCTATATGTACTTCAAACCTAATGTATTTAATTTAAACTTCTCTCAAACTATCATTGTTTCCCCTACCGTTCTCATTTGAGTTATTGAGGTTCTCGTCAATAACTGAGTCATCTGAGTCATCCTGAGCTATTTTCTCTTCATATCCCCAAATCTATAATCAACCAGCACGAATTAATAACTCTGTTAACTTAGACTGTGAGTTGCTAGTCTTGGGCTCATTGACAATTTGTCCCTTAAGGACACTCTCACTTTCTTCATTCTGATGACTAGCACAGTTCTTTGTCAGAAAAAGGCAATGAATGTTTTACTTTTAAGTTTGGTTTTTCCTAAAAAAACTAAAATATTTTTTTAAATGAAAATCAACTAGAGACCTATACAGTACAGTTCAAATGTTAGCTTGTCTATACTCCTCAAACATCAGTGAAAACTGACATCTTAGCACAACATCCTGTCCTTTAAGGATAGAGTTCTGGCTCTTTTAAACTCCAGCTTAACTGGTCATGGGTTACCTACCACTGATGTGAGGGAGTCTTTTCAAGAATAAATGTGTAAAGGGAATTCTTACTCTCTTGATCTTAGGGAGAAAGGCCATTTCTTAGTTAGCATCTAAATCTTTGAAAAGGAGACATGTGCACCAGTGTTTAGATGGCCGCCAGGTGTTGTATTCACACACCTTCATGGGAAGAAAAAATGGTTGAAATGAAATAATATTTCCATTTGTGTATTTTCTTGACCTTTTTTTTTTACTTTTTCAAATTAATATAAGGGTACAATTTTTAGGTTACATTGTTCTCACTTCCAGAGTAAAGTTCCATCTGTAGAAGAACCCCTCACCCAGGAGGCATGTTATCCACCCTCACAATGTGCATGTTCGGTAAGATCCCACCTCATGCCCTCCCTCCTTTTGCCAAACTCCATTTGCATATTAACCCACTTGTAGATATTACAATAACTTCATCCTTTTATTTATTTAT
>CAUYQV010166124.1:0-13152 GCA_963574575.1 Galagoides demidoff
TTTAATTAAGTCCCATTTGTTTATTCTTGTTTTTGTTGCAGTTGCCACAGCAGTCTTCTTCATGAAGTCTTTCCCCAGGCTGATATCTTCCAGTGTTTTTCCTATGCTTTCTTTGAGGATTTTTATCCTTTCATGCCTTAACTTTAATTCCTTTATCCATCTTGAATCAATTTGTGTGAGTGGAGAGAGGTGTGGGTTCAGTTTCAGTCTTTTACACGTGGATATCCAATTCTCCCAGCACCATTTATTGAATAGGGAGTCTTTCCCCCAAGATATGTTCTTGTTTGGCTTATCAAAGATTAGGCGGTCGAGAGATGGGATTTTGAAGAAAGGATATTCTGAGCATGTGAGGCCTGGCCCTTTCCTCAACCCTATCAGGGTTTCCACAAGCTACTCAGGGAACTTGCCACGTGACTCCAGCTCACTAAAGACAGAAAAGGCCAGTGCCCTTCACCAGCCAAGAAACCCCCAGGGTGAAAACCTGGCTGCAGTAGGTTCGTAAGGGCCCCTGAGATGTTGGTTCTAATCCCCAGAACTCATAAACGTGTCCTATTTGGAAAGATGGTCTTTTAGATGTGATTGAATTAAGAATCTTGAGATGAGGGGATTATCCTGGATTATCCCTAAATGGGATTACATAGGCCTTAAATGCAATTACCCCATATCCTTATAAGAGAGAGGCCAAAGGAGGTTTGACCCCACATAGAGGAGAAGGTGATGTGACCACAGAAGCAGAGAATGGAGTGATGTGGCCATCAGCCAAGGAGGGCCAGCAGCCACCAGAGGCGGCAAAGTGCAGATTCCCCCCTGCACCCTCCAGAGAGAACGTGGCTTTACTGACACCTTAATTTCAGCCCAGTGATACTGACTTTAATTTAGACTGCTGTCCTCCAGAACTGTGTAAGTTTCTGTTTTAAGCCATCAGATAGGGGTGATTTTGTTACAGCAGCCATTAGGAACTGATACACAGGCCGACTACTCCTTGTTCTGGTGCCAAAACCAGGACAAGGGCTGAGTGAGGTTAATCTCCATTCCAGAACGTGTCAGGGGAAGCAGCACAGGACACCAGAACCAGTATGCAGGCCTCTAGGGGTCTTATGAACAGAGCTACCTAGAGGGACAGAGACCCCAGCAAAGGACTAGAGATAAACCCACAGGACTGAGGGAAGCTTGAGTGACCATCCAGAAGAGTGTCACCAGGAGAAAGGGCAGCTTTCACCTCAAAGAATCCAGAGCCAGCTCCCCACACACGTAAGGGCCTTTTTCGGCCCCTCTACCCCCTCACCCAGCTCCAACCTTAGGAGAAGGGACATGGGGAGCCACAGGACAGGAGAGAAGCCAGCCTTCTCCCTTTCCCATGCAGGCGTCCAGCCCTAAGCAGGCTCAGCTGGAGCAGGGAGACTAGATGTCAAGATTTGGAGTTTTGACTAATATCTTGGCCTGGACATGGAAATTCCACATTGCAACTGTTTTCCATTTAAAGCCACCATCGGACAGGCTGTTTCCTAAGAGGAGCAGAAAAAGAGCGAGACTGCCAGGCTGGGTTTTCAATCTGGGCCAGGGAACATGAGTCCAGCTGAATAAATGTGAAAGGGGTGACCCAGGACCCAGACGGGAGCTGCCTCCCAGGAGCATGGCAAGGGCGCTTGCTCAGCACGTAAACGGCACAAAGGCTCAGATCCTCCTGGTGGAACTGAGAGTAGCTGAATTCCTGTGAAAGGAAAACATGCAAATTCATTTTCGGTATCACTTTTAAGCTTCCTGAGTGGAGTCCATGGCCTACAAAGACTCGCACTGACGTCAGCCCGAGCAGCCATATCACAGCTGCCGCGTTCCCCCGGGGCAGACGACACACTCGTTTGTTTCTTGGGAGATTAGAAACAGTTGTTGTTGTGTCCATAATTCACAACCTCTGCTATCACTGGGGCCAGGACTACTGAGCAAAGGAATCCAGAGTGCTCACGTCCAAAGGAAGGGGAGACCCCCAGAAAGAGGCCACAGTCAGCCCCAGGAATTACCCTGGCCAGCCTCCCAAACGCAAGGCGGGGCACCCACACCGCACATTCGGGAGCTATGAGCTACGATAAACTGAAACACAGGCTTATGCGCCATGCTGATTGATCTCATGGCACCCCATGAGGGAGACAGGGCCTGTGCCACCTCGCCCACGGTCAGCTCTGTCTCTGGTCTCCCAACAAAGCAGCAGCCACCCCCGCAGGAGAGAGCATGCTCGCTCCCAAGCCTGCCCAGGACTGGTGTGGATGGTGGCTGTGCTGACAGCTTCCTGGTCTACCCTGCACCCAGAGGCTGAGAGCCTGACTCTACTTAGGACCTTCTGGCTCCTTCCAACATGCAGGGCTGGGGCGTGGCAGGCAGTGGAGCCCAACTAAGGAGGCTCCTGCAGCAGGAGGCTGGTTCTCTCCCAGGGGGCCTGATGGGCTGCAGCATTTATCCAGGGGCGGTGATCGTGCCCCCTCCACAGTGCTGCTCAGACACTTCCATAGGTGACTGCTGCTTAGAACCACCTTTAAAATGTGAGGCGACAGGAGCAGCCAGTGGGTTGGTATCCTTGTCCTTTGTGCAGTCCCAGAATGGAATGAGCCTTCCTTGACTGCACCAATGACTTGGGCAGAAGAAAAGGAATGTGAGTGGGGGGAAGCCAGGAGGCCAGGGGAGGGCTGGAGGCACTGCAGCCTCCCTGTGCTGTGAAGATCCTCTGAAGAGGAGAGTGTGCCTCAGACGTGGACGTCACCACTCCTCTGAAGTCAGGGCCCAGGGAGCGGAGCTTGGTACCAGAGGGCTGAGTGCAAGTCCTGCTGACTCCACCCTTGTCCCAGGAAACAGTTCTCCAGCATTGCACCAAGCTCGGCCACTGCTGCCACCTTCCCTCGCCTCCCTCCTCCCTCCTCCCTCCCCCCGGCCTGCCCTGTGCCACCATCCCTACGCTGAGGTCTGGCCTCCTTGTCACCTTGCTAGCCAATCGCAGTGCACTGTAGCGGTGATGTCACTTCCCAGCAGACTGTGAGCCAGGTGCGGGTGGGGCCTGTGGACTGTCTAAATCCCAGCACCCATCGCAGAAAGTGCAAAATGACGCTACTGCAGACACAGTCCAGGTGGGACCCTTCACTCCCCTTGCTACCACTTCTCAGGTCTGAGGAAGCCCCTAAGGCTGTGTGGATGCCCCGCCAGGACTGTCTGCTCAGACGGAGTCACAGCTGCACTCTTCTGGGTGAAGGCAGCAGGTGAAGGGGGCGGGTGGAGGGGGGAAGAGTTGTTTTGCTGTTGTTACTTTTTTTTTTTTTTTTTGGCTGGGGCTGTGTTGAACCCACCACCTCTGGCATATGGGGCCAGCGCCCTACCCTTTTGAGCCTCAGGCGCCGCCCTGCTGTTGTTACTTTTAATCAATCTTTGGCTCATAGCTGCAAACCTTTACTCAATTCTGCTTAAAACACAAAAGTTTTCGAAATACTCCTAAAGGAAGGATACCAAGTGATGATGGCAAGCTCTGAGTGCCATACTGGAAATGGGCCTGGCGTGGCCATAGCACACGATTGGCACAGAGGCAGAGATGAGGGCACTAATGAAAAGGAATCTGGAGAAATCTGGCTCTCAAAATAATATAGATAGAACAACAAACGAGGTGCAGGCCTGGCATGGCAAAGTCAAAGTTGCCGTCATTCTCTCAATAGAACTTGAGTAATCTCCTCAGTGCAGCAGGCGACAGTTATAAATGGAACGTGCCAGCTGCACCCCAGAGGCCCCCAGCCTTCAGGAGACAGACACTGTCACACAGCCTGAGCAAGTGCTACACAGCCAGGCCTGCAGGAGAAGCGTGAGCAGGGAAGAGGACGCTGTGCTCTAGTTTAGCGGTAACATCAGACAGACCTGGGCCAAATCCTGGGTCCCAGACTTGCTCGCATCAGGACCTTGGCCAAGTTTCTTAAGCTCTTGAAATCTGTTTATTCCCCGACTCAGGGGTGGGGGACCTGTGGCCTTAAGGAAGCTTATATCCTTCCTGGTCTTTAAGTTCGGCCTTTAGACCGAATCCAAATTTTACATAACAAATCTTTTTATTAAAAGGGGTGAAGCAAAAAAAGATGAAGCTTTCCTTGCCCCCTTTGGTGCTTAAAAAAGAACAGTCTTGAAATCAGAAGGCCACAGGTCCCGCACCACCCCTGGAAGGAAGTATTCAGTAATGTTGGCTGTCATTTGTATTAACTCTGTCTGACAAAGTCAGAGAAAGTGTGACAGAGGAGGTAATATTTTTAGATATATCCTGAGGGACTTATGCAGAAGGAGGACAGAGGATTTGTGAGAAGGGTGTATCATTTACAGAGATACAGTTACCTATGTTCCATAGCATGTTTGGAAACCAACAAGAAGTTCAATATTGCTGGCCTGAGGGACGTGGGGGAGAAAGGAAGTAGAGAAATGGGAGTGGGCTCAGCCAGGGAATTTGTATTTTATTTTGTGGCCATTTGGTCAAAGAGTGATTAGCTTTAGAATCATAAATCAGAGTTCCACTCCTACTACACGTTAGTTGGTAAGCTTGGGTATGATTGCTGACATAGCCCTCTGAAAGTGTCCGTTTCCCTCTGTTAAGTGGGCATAATAACACCTACCCTGAAGGGCTATTGAATGGATCAAGGATCAGAAACACTTTTTCTGTGAAGAGCCAGATAGTAAGTATTTTCAGCACAACAGGCCATATTGTTTCTGTTGCAGCTGCTTGACTCTACTTTTGTAGCACAAAAGCAGCCACAGATGATACACAATTGAGTGAGCATGGTTGTATTCCAATAAAACTTTATTTATAAAAGCAAACTGAGGGCCAGATTTTACCTTCAGGCCTACCCCTGGTTTAAATCAGGAAATAAGTGTGAAATCCACTAGCAGAGTGTCCCCTAGTTGCTGATTTTCTCCCCCCATCTTCCATGTTCTCATAGGCAGTGGTTCCAAGACATTGCTAAATGATCTGAAGATTCCAAAGAGCTCGCCTTCATCTAAGCTCAAGAGACTGCGATGCATAAAGATAATTTGTTCAACAGAGTGAGAGCTGCTTTGCCAGGAGCGCTGAGTGTTTTAGTAATCAATCAATCAATCAGTCAGAGAGAGAACTCATTAAGCGCATGGCGCTGTCCCACGCTGGGGACGTGCAGAGCATTGAGGCTGCATCCTCAGGAATAGCACGTGGGTTGGTGAGAAATTCCCACTTCCCTGTTACCCGGGTACTAGTCACAAGTTTCATACGGTTTCAGTGGTGTGTAATCCTTCAGAGTCACATTTTCCATTTCTTCATCTGTACGATTCGACTAAATAGCAACATGATGTTGTGCGTGCACCAGCGGGCCTCTCTGTGAGGGCTTCTCACAGATGCTCAAAAGGAGGGAAGCCACAACAGGCCGAGGGGCAGCCTGAGCTATGGAACAAGGCGTAACCACGCGGCAACCAGCGCGCGGGCGTCAGTGCTGGAGACAGGGCCAGAGGGCAAGAGGCGATGAAAGAGGTGTGGAGACGAGCAGGACTGACTGAAGCCTCGGGGTTTTCACCATCACTGTGAGAGAATGACACTCTCTGACATGTGGAGAGCATTGGGAGAGCTGAAAACTCAGTGCCGGCAAGGGGCTAGGCAGGAAGCCGAATGAGGCAAGTGAGCTGGGTGTCACCAGCGGGGACAGTGAGGACAGGGAAAACTTGCACGTGTGTGCCCCACCTGGGAGAGCTGCTGGCACTTAGCTCCAGGGCGCTGCTGCCCTGTGGTCCTAAGAGCTCCTCATGGAAGATCTGATTCTGCCCACCTTGCCACTTTGCAACCTGGAGTGTAGAAAGTGAGGCCAATGATATCAGAGTTTTAGAGAGGCTGCAGCACTCGGGAGCCAAGCTGAATCCAGGCCCAGCCTCCACAAACGGAGCCTCTGTCAGCATTAGACCAACTACAACAGGCGTCCTCACACTACGGCCCGCGGGCCACATGTGGCCCACCTAGGACATTTATCCAACCCACTGCATGTTTTTGCTGCCACTGCCTGTCCTGCTTAGCAGCCAACTTGTCCTGGGGCCTGCAATCCAGCCCTCCAATGGTCTGAGGGACAGTTTGAGGACCCCTGAACTACAAGCCCACCTGCCACTAGGGTTGCCAGTTAAATGCAGGATGCCCTATTAAATTTAAACTACAGATAAACAATTAACATTCTTTGAGTATAAACGTATCCCAAATACTACCACTAGGGTTGCCAGCTAGATGCAGGACGCCCTGTTAAATTTGAAATACAGATAGACAATTAATACTTTAGTATAAATATGACCCACATATTGCATGGAGTATAACTGTATTTCAGAAAAGTGTTGGTTGCTTATCTGAAACTCAGTTCACATTTAACTGGCATCCTGCCTTTTTTATTTGCTAAACCGCTAACCCTCTCCAGAACCCCAGCCCAGGCTCCAGAGGGCCACGTTCTCCCATCTCCTCTCAAAGCAGTAGGCTCCCCCCTCAAGGTCAGAGATGGAGACCACAATGCAGATGTCAGAGGGAGAAGAAAGCAAATTCACAACTGAGCGTCTGGACGTTCCCGCAGCGACGGGGATCTTCATCAGCATGATCTTGGAGGCAGTGGCGTCAGGGAGATGCACGTGTCCAACTTAGCAAACCACGGACTTATTTAAATATGTAGAATTTATCATATAGCAGTTAAAATACAATAAGGACAATCCTTTTTTAAAAGAATAAATATTCCTCTTCTCTCCCCTCCTGTTCTTCTGGTGGGCATGGATAGGAATTTACTTCCCTTGTCCCTTCTAAATTAGGTGTAGCCATAAGACTTGCTTTGACCAGTGAAACGTGGGCAAAGTGATTGGCGTCACTCCCTGCTGGAGATGTTAAGAGCCAGTGTGATTCGTCACTTTTCCTTTAGTCTCAAGTGGGAACACACGTCCAGATGGAGCCTTCATGCACCCAGGGCTCTGTGATGACCAGCACCCCCTGCTGGCCTGCACAAGATGCATCTCACAAGTGAGAGACCTTGGCTGTTTTAAGCCACCAAGTCTTGGGCTGTGTTTTACTACTGCAGCGTAACCAAGCCTCTGCTGACAGTGTGAGAGTGTATCATTCAGCTGTGGCCCGATTGCAGCCAGGAAGGAGAAGGAAGCCACATAGCTAGAGAGTGAACCTAGCCAACCACCCAGCCTCCTCCCCTCCACAAAGCTTCATTATACTCGACTCCCTTGGCCACACACAGTAACACTCAGAAAGGGGTGCACACTTGCTTTTCTGTGTGAAAATGGCTTCAAAAAGAAAGCTACCTGCTAGCAGTAGCAGAAGAGAGAAGAAAGGTCAGGAGCGGGTTGCACGGCTTGGTCCTGGGTGCAAAGCAGCGTCTCACAGCCTCCTACGTCTTCAGAGGGGGTGATACGTTACAGAGCAATCTGGGATTGGGGGAGTCACCAACGCAGCAGAATTTCTCCCTCTAAATATCAAGGATACCTATTTAGCCCAAATACATTTCAAAAACAGTCTGGTGGGAAGGGACCTCGCTGTATAAACAGGCAAGCCTGCAGGAAGACATGGGTTTGCTTCCAGGAAAGAGCCCGGAGGCTGGACATCTGGTCTCAGTGCCTCCACCCGCTCCCCCTGGGGCCCCAGGCAGATCCTCAGCCTTCCTGGCCACTGCTGTCTACCAAGCTGGCCTCCGCAGCCCCTGAGGTCCTCTTCACCTCACATCCTGCGATCAGTCAGGACTGTGCAACTCGCCTCCCTGCCCATGTTCCACTAGGCACTCTGTTCCGTGCTTTATATAACTCCCGATTTAATCCTCGCAACAAAACTTTAAGGCATATGCTATCGTGAAAATAATCCAGATTTGACTCCTCGTGAGGAAACAACGCCCAGAAGTTTGCCCAAAGTCACACAGCTTCCCAAGGCAGAGCCAGGCCCCTCCAACACCAAAGGCAAAGCTCTTAACCGTGTGTGGTGGTCTCCCAGATGTGTGCTTAGACACGTTGGTTCTCCCTGAAATTGTCTTTCGTTTTATCTTCGCGTTTTGTTAGTAATCTGGAAAAGAAAATTAAGGGTTTATTGTGGGTGATCTAGCTGATACCCCTCATAATCAAGAGCTGCCCCTGGATGATGGAGCCAGCACCTCCATCTGTGTTCACCCTCTGGCTCTGAGAAGGCCCCTAAACCAATTGCCTTCACGTTTAAGGTGGAGCATCTCAGGACAGGTCTGCATGCCCCAAAGGAGCTGCTGACATATTCTCAGGAGCCTCAGCATTCCCCGATTTGAAAAATACTGCTTTATTCACAAGAAAGAAAAAAATGAAAAAGACAGTCCCTACCCTGCCCTCCCTACCCCCAGAATTAGAAACAGTTAAGATAATGTTTTTCAAGCTTTTTAACCTCACAGCACACTTGAACCTATAGTTAAATTTCCATGGCACACTTAAATTATGTTGATCAATTAAAAAGTTAAATATATATATACTACTGTGCTTTGAATTTCATTTGAAAATAATTTAATTAATGATCTTGAAAACTTTTCAAGGCACACCTAAGATCCTCTCATGGCACGCCAGCGTGCCAGAGCTCACCTGTTGAAAAATCCCTGATTTAAGAGCTCAAAGTTTTTAAAGAATTACTTGAATACTCCCTTCCTATGAAACTCAAGTTCAAGGCAGCTTCAAGGTAAGAATACTCAGACTTGGTATCTGTCCTTGTCCTTTTAGGCACATTGATATATTCATTCTTGCCACCCAGAGGACTCCCAGGGAATCAGCAACTTTGTGCAGATAAAAGAAATGCACACTGGTGATTATGGAAACAGGGGTCAATTCTATGTCTCTAGAAGCCCGAGTGGGGACCTCCGATTGGCCTAAGTGTCTTATTCTGAACTCGCCCTCCAGGAAGGGAAAGGGCACAGGTAGGCCTCTCAGTGGGTCCACAGCACCACTACCAACCAGAGATGGGGCCTCCAGGCTCTGCACCTACCTGGGTGGCCTGGTCAATGAAATGCAGATAGAGGGCGTGATTTCTCTCACTCATATCCAGGGAGAGGAGTTAAACACCAATTCAAAAAGTGGCTCAAGCCCAAGACAGGTAGGACTCGGTTCAGGCATCAGGAAGGATCTCTGGGAAAGGTTCATCTTTCTGTTCTTTCCTCACTCTTTACACAAGTGGTTCAAAGGTTGTAAGCACCTCGTGCTAGATTCTGAGATATATAAAATGGTCAAAGGGGAGGACCTGGCTTGCTGGAAGTGCACAGTTCTCTAGGCCTCTCACCCCCAAATAATCCTGCCTCCTCGAGGCAGCTGTGATTGTGGAGGGACTCTGCAAGTGGGCCCAAGAAAGTGGCCCTGTCCCCTAAGTGACTAGAAATGCATCATCCGACAGTTACAGCTCAGGTGGATGGACAGATACTTCCCTGGGCCCTGGGCAGGCCTCTGACTCATAAAAGCAAATAGAATCCTAGGTCACTGGGCTAGACAGGTCCTAGAGGCAGGTGAGGCCAATGTCCTCCCTGACAGATCAGGAACTGGGAACATTTTCACTACCAGTTCTCCGTCAAAGCAGACTGGCATCCTGAGTCCTCTATCAACCTAAACAAAGTTGATATTTTTCCGCCTAGCAATTTAATTTCTGAGGTTTTTTTATGGTAATGAGTTGGAACTGAGCGCAGTGGAAATCACTGTGACCAGAGCTGAAAAATGCTAATCTCTTTCCAACATCCCCAGCACAGTTCTCCTGAAACTCCCTGCTCCCACGGGGTAATTATTGCTGCAGAGGAAATTGCACTGATTTCCATTAACTTTCATGGACTGGACCCAGCGCTTGTCAGTCTGGTAGGAGCAGGCCTGGGTTAACCTATTGGCCCAATATTTCCAGGTGAGAGGGACCCTGTTGTGCTGGGTGGTTCCCTGCCCCCACCAAGGCTTTCCCTGCCTGGGGGCACCTGGAACAATCCGCTCAGGTTACCTATTCACCTGTACTTCCCGTATCTGATACTCCCAGAGCCTCCCACCTGCTCCAAACAGCGGCAGTGTGAGGTCCCAAGCTCAAGGCCCAGTATTTAATTTTTCCTGTTTGAAAAGTTCCGTCCCTACCTTGTGAACTCGTCAATAACAATCAAAGCCACCTTTCTTCCCCTCCCAAGAACCAGGCTTCTTAAAATGATTGGCTCCGAGTAGAATTTCAAAATCTGGCTGACTCATGCAAAAGCCAGCGTGGCCTCAGAGCTGGGAGGACACGGCCATTGAGGGGAGAGAGAGTTACACAACAGAATCACCTGCAGTAAGGAAAAGAAGGTAGAGATTGCTCAACAGGACTGGCCCAGAGCTCTGCAGAGGGCAGCCCCCAGTTCTCAGGTTGCATGGGATTCAAAAGCTCCCTGGTTGTTTGTCTGCCTGTGTGGGTAACAAGGCACCTTCCTGTTCTGATAAAAGGGAAAGTCTGTAATCCGTACATTGAGATGCAAATGTATGTTTACCCAGGTGAGGCACTTTGTGAGAAGCCCCTGGGACAGGCTTCCAGGCTGCACGCACACAGCCTTTGTTCCAATGTTCTTCTGGCTACCCAAAGAGGGTTTGAAAGAGTAAGTTCTGCTTGCATTCTCCACCGGCTGGCCTGCAAAATCTTACACTGTGGCATGTTTGAACCACAAAACCCTAATCTTATAATGTTTGCACTAGTGTATATGAGCTGTCATTAGGTGCTTGGGATTGCACTGACAGCACCAAGAGTTTCACACCTAGATCGTGCCTGTTTGGGTGATCCTCTGGTGATAATCAATGTAAGTATAGTAAGTATTTTATGTTTATTGATGACAGACGGCGTGTGATTGCATTTGCTCTATGACAGAGGCCAGGCAACTCGGTGTTACTGACTGTGCTTGGGGCCCGGGATCCTGGATACCTCCTTTGAAACATGTAATGTGGAGCTCACAATACCCGCCCCGCCGTGGGGGTCCTTACAAGCTTGCCTGCTGCTGGGGAGTGAGCCTCCCTGAGCTGACTACACCTGGCTTAGCCCACTGCCTGGCTTAATAGGAGTTTGGGACCATCTAGGGCAGGAGGGCGGGAGTGAGGCTATACATGGATAGACAGAAGGGCACAGTCTATCCCTTAGAAAAAGTCGCAGCCACCAATGAAAGCACTTCTGGGTGAGGACACGCAGCAGGACGAGGTGGCCAATGGAGTCAAGTATCTACAGAGGAATTTGGCACAAAATATGTGGCATATGGTATGACCTGTTTATAGGGGTTGTCCTGGACAACCTAAAAAAAGGTTGAAGACTCAAGATGTGTAAGCAATGACTAACCTAGTTAGCTAATCACTGGAGTTACATCAAGTGGCTTCGGGGTAAAGTCCGTTCACCTGTTACTCAAGACCAGCAGTCCGCCCCAGCAGATACTGCTGAGGCCCACAACAGCGCTGGGCCCAAGTCCTCTGCAGCCCCGCTGTGGAGCTGCATAGCCAGGTGCCATGGGACCTCAAGTTCTGATATGTCTGTCAGCTCGTGCCACGCTGTGTCTAACAGCCGTGGTGGCGCTTCCCAGCGTGTGAAGACCACAGTCCTGTACCTATAGCAGCAGAGAGAGAAGGGCTGCATGCTCCACAGCACCCCGCCCACCCAGCAGTCGCTGTCCCATGTACTGGGCCAAAGCAGAGCCCACTCTGAAGGCTAAAGTCTGTGGCTACATCGCATGTCCTAACCTCAAACAGCGGAAAACAACGCTGCCACCTTCCTCAGCCACCACCTCACAGAGAAACAGCTGCGAATGCCCCTCCCCCAGGGCCCACTGAAACCAGGTTCTGGATGGCTCTGTCATAAATGTTTATAAATGGCACGTGCACACCAGGGACACACCGCACACCCATGCACATGCCACCCTCATGCTTACAGCCGAGTGCCAGCACATGTGCTGGGGGCATGAAGAGGGCCCTGCAGCCCCGAGGGTCACAGAATGCTCACGACTGACTGGGTCCTCGTTCCCTTCAGCACATGAAGCTCAGAGGGTCAGCGCTAGTAAACGGCAGAGCCAAGGCTTCAGCTCAGGCCTCCTGATTGATGAAACGTGGAGGCCGACAGCTGCCTGGAAAAGGGGAGAAGCGTTCTAGGACATGGTCCCCGTGAAGTGGTCCGTTGGGCTTACCCGGAACACTGCAGAGGTCACTTTGACACGTGGAGTCTGCCATACGTCATGCTCTGGGCTTGGAACTCGGCTGTTACTACTCTCAGGGTGTTTACATCCAGCAGGCATCAGCAGCAGGAAGGCAAAGGATGGCCACAGAGCAGTGGGGGAATGAGAGAGTGGACCCAGGTCAGAGGCGTGCAACTACCCCTGTCCTAGGGGGGAAGTTGGGAAAGTTTGGGACTTAGGGTGACCTCCAGTGTGGATTTTGCAGGAAGAATGGGAGTTGCCAGGCAGATGAGGAATCAGGAGTCAACCCCGATCGAGGCAGTCGGTGCAACCAGCGAGCTGAGGAACACAAGCTCCTCGGTATCGCTCCATCACAGAGCGGCAGGAAATGAAGAGCAGCCAGGCCCCAGAGTCAGCGCTGCATGCGGTGCTCCGCGCTCAAACGTGACCCACCGCTAGTCCAAAGTCATGGAAGCATTTACAGACAAGTGCACAGTCAGATTCCTACTTGAGATGGTCACTCCGGTCACAGTATGCACAGAGCTCTAAAGGAGAGAAGATGGAGGCGGGGAGAAGAGTGTATCAACTGTTACAGTAGTTCAGCAGCAGAGTGCGGGCCTGGGCCAGGGCAGCTGAGTGGCCCAGGGAACATGGACAGGACAATTAGGTGGTCACCTCCACCTAGTCAGCAATAGAACGAGGAAGAGCCAAGGATGACCCCCAAGTTTCTGTCTTGGACAAGTGCGTGGGTGACCTCGCTGACACAGGGTTTACTGAAAGACAGGCAGACACAGAGGAGGACAGTGGGTCTGTTCCTTGCCATCTGGAATTTGAGATCTCTGTAGGACAGTCACGTGGAGGGGTCAACATGCACCTGGACCCATGAGTGTGAAAAGAGTGTCGAAATGCCAGTTGAGTAGATCACCTTAGCGAGAGTGTATTCAGGGGCACAGGAGTAGGCGGGGTAAGCGCCTGAAGACAGAGTGTGCGGCTACTCCTACGTTAGAGCACTAACCAGGAAGAA
>CAUYQV010166125.1:0-11711 GCA_963574575.1 Galagoides demidoff
GCCAGGCATAAAACTGTAAAACTGTATAAAACTGTATCTATTCCCCACCTGCAACATTGAACTCCGAGGACCCCCCACCCACCCACTCCAAGGTCTGGACATTTATTACCTTACATATTGAAGAAATTTGCTATAACTAAACCAGCTCTCCAGGATATTGTCAGACCCATCTTCCACAATGACCAGCACGATGCTCTACCACCAAAGTAAACTCACCAGAAATTTGTGAACAAGACCTAACTTCCAGAGTGGTGAAAGGATTTAAAATATCCACGGGACATTTAAAAAACAAGACACCCAAAACACTACCAGGCTTATCAATTCTCTCAATTAATGTCAATAGTTTAAATTGTCCTCTAAAGAGGCACAGGTTGGCCTACTGGATAGATATCTGGCCAGATATCTGTTACATACAAGAATCTCATCTTACCTTAAAGGATAAATATAGACTCAGTGTGAAAGTGAAGAATTCTCCATTGTTTTCTCTAATTTTATTACTTGCCCTTCTTATTCACTAACTTTTGATGTACTTGATATTTTTTTGCCATTCTGACTAGCTTAAGTGCCCCTGTCAACAGTTCAGTTGTTGAAGGAGGCAAAGTGTTAGTTAGAGTGTGAAAATCTCAAGTGTGCTGTCAGAGAAGGCCATGCCATTAACTCGCGCATTTCAACTCCAGTATTCCATAGCTCCATGATGGCTGAAAACTCCCTCTTATGAATTGCTGTTAAGGTAACTGGCATATGCATTTTCGAAGCTTTGTAATTAAGCCAAGTACAGCCCTCAGCCTACAAAACTACACTTAATGGAGTGTTTGTGGTGGTGTTCTATCTTAAAAAATAAAAATAACAAAAATGAAAGGCCCTGCTAGATATAAAATGGATGATATTTTGAGAGATATAATTTACAGCAAGAAATGCATGCTTGAAGAAATGACTCACAAAATCCAATGTCACAGAAGACCTTTTTCAGATAATCTAGTTAATTTTTTAAGGTGAAAATAATCAGAGTAATTGCTGTAACAGATACAATACATCCAATTCATCACCTCTGGAAATACAAAATGCCAGAGTGCGTGGAGGTTCACAACCTTGCTTCAGGGCAGAGCTCCTGGAAACCGCATGTCAGTTGTCATGCACAATGACAAATATTAGGGAAGGACAGGAGTGCTATGTGTTATTTTTTCTGTCTCTCAAACCACAGCATTACCATTAGAAACGATGGCTGTGTGGAAATTATTCCAAGTCCTCTTAAAAACTTTGAAACATCTGTGCTCTCTGTACTTTATGTCATTTTAAGACATTTAGGTCTCAAATATTATGTAGTTTTTAGTATTATTTTGAGTTCCTATTTCATAATGTGTATTCAAATAAGATTTTTCTATATGGTTCCCAGTGGGGAATAACAATGACATAAATTTTTAACTTAACATTGGCTGCCTCGTGCTGGGTTTCTAAGCCTTGGGATCATTGACATTTTGGATAGAAAATTCTTAATTGTGGGGGCTGTCCTGAGTATTGCAGGATGTTTAATAGCATATAAATAATTTATTCACCATACCTATAGCACCATGCCCTTACAATTTTGAGGATAACATCTCCACACACTGCCAAATGTCCCAGGGGGGTCAAAACAATAGTAGTTAAGAATTACTAAACTAAGGCAAAGTAAGATGAATTTTTTTAAAGTTGAAGCAAATGTCAGGGAAATCCAATTCTTGCTGAGTTGCCAGTATTTTTGAATTCATATCTTTGTTGCTTGTTACAATTTTCTCTTTCTCACAGAGAGTTTGATAACGCAGCACTAGAACAAAGATTTCAAAATGTGTTCCTCAGGCATTCAGAGTTCTCTCAAATCTAATTATAACTTTATCTTTAATATGTTTAAAGTATGGGAGGCTGAGGCAAGAGAATCGCTTAAGCCCAAGAGTTCGAGGCTGTGGTGAGCTGTGATGCCACAGCACTCTACTGAGGGTGACATAGTGAGACCCTGGCTCCAAAAAAAAATGTCTTAAGTAATATTAAAAGTGTAAAATTTAGCCATCCCCCCCCCCATATTCTGAAACAAAATAAGAGAATAAAGTGTAAAAGTGAAAAGTTTGAAAAAGTCTCTACTCAGAGTAACATAAAATATTAATATGTTTTAAATACTAATTTATGCCACTGAGTACTTTTTGTTGATTTCAGAGACTAAGCTTCTTTCTCTGCTATCTCTGTGCATATAATTACTTATAAATATGTAATTAAGAAATACTAAAATTTAAAACTTGATTTTTGCTTTTCGTATTTCCGATTGATATGCAGGTACAAATGTTTAGGTTCAGTTTTCTTTTCAACAACTCTCCCTCTCTAGCTGCCATGTCCAAGTTGTAGTTGAGCCCTTCACCCAGAGCCTGTGCCGCACACCCTTCCATGGTGCACAGTAGACTTTACACCTTTGACATTAACCTGGGTGGAGTTGAAGCACACTTTTCTTAGTAAAGTATCACAAGAATAGAAAAGCAAGTATCCACTGCAGCAATACTAATATGAAACCAACAGACCAAGTCTATTCAAGTATAACAAAAGTGAGGGGAAGTGGGAGGAGGGAAAGGAAAAATGGTACCAAGGAGGGTGAATTTGATTTTTGAAACACATGGGCGTGCATAGCCCAACCTCCGACACAGGTAACTCACTGGAACATGTGAGTGCTTGCTTAACTGTATGCCAGTTAGTTCTCACAGGGAACTGAAAATGAACTACCCAATAATTTGTCAAAAATAAGGAGCATCTTCTTCATTCTCTATTGATAAGATTTGAATATATTTTTTATGCCTATTGGTCATTTTTGGTAAGTTCTGTTATTGCCCAAGAATGAGAAAACTAGATCTTGAAATTTAATACAAAAATCTCCTTCTATTTCAAATTTCTTCATTTAAATCAACAGCATGTTGAAGTTTCCAAAATTCCTGTTTTAGACTATTCCCATTTGTTTTAAGTTCTCCGGTGGATTCCTATTTTTCTATAGTATATAAACGAAAAAAGAAAGAAAGAAATCACAGAGAAAAACATATAGAACTCAAAACCACAGATACCAACTCTTGGGTTGGTCAAAATAGGCTCACTTTTTCATGGATTAACTTTAAATGTATGCATAGCTTCAATTAAAACTTACAAAATTAACTTATTTTAATAAAATACCCATTTAATCTGTATTGTCTATTAGAAGACTACTTAAGTTTAATGTGAAAAAAAGGTACACTATGGCAAATATTTAAAACCAACATATTTAGGCTGAAGTTAATTCAAAGTTTCTATTGTTTCTATGCCAGACGTTTATAAACTGTCAAAGACATTTGAAGGAGGGAAAAACTTGCCATGAACATGGTTTTATATAATTCTCTATTAAAATTATCTATTAAAATTCTCTCTTAATATTTTAATAAGTCAAGTGACTTTTCCTTAATTTTTTGTTGTTAAAAAACATGGTATGAAATACAGATTCTTTACTTTTACTTAATCCCGGATAGAAAGGCCTTGGATAGGACAGCTCCTTATAAGACTGGTAACTGACTTTGGCCATCGTCTGCCCCAGTTCTGCCCTCCTTTGCTACAACTTGTAAATACTTACTGTGTCCTCAAAATGTAACTCCAAATTGTGAATATAGGCCAAAAAAAATCATTGTCAGAAGTTATATTTGTAAAAACTGTAAGCTGTATACAACGGTGGTGAGAATTATTTCTCCATAGGTATCCTAGCAAGTACAAATGGTAAAATCTCGTCCCCTTGCTCCTCACTGCTCTCTTTTAAGGGAAACACACAGTATTGAAGTTTTCACCTTAAAATGCCTCCTGAAATTAGGATAAATTGAAACTGCCCAAGGGAATAGATTTTTGAATGTTTTCTTCACAAGACATTAAAAACGAAAAGAGAGAATTCTTTCAAGGCACTGCAGTAAACAGTCTTGATCTCTTAATGGAACACCTATTTGGAGTTGCTATCCCTTGCTTTTCTGTAAAAGACATAAAAAAAATAAAGAATAGAAGCAGTACAAAAATAGACATCTGTGTATGAAACCAAAACATCTCTGTGAATTGCGTGGAAAATAATGTAGGTGTCACTGTGTGTGACGGCTTCAGAGAGCCACATCTGATTTGAAATTCTACTTTCATTTCTGCTAAGAAAAGTATTATCTACTCTTTTACTGAATTGTTAACGAGTTCTGGCTAAGGTCTATGCATTTTTTCATTTATGCCTTAATCACCTACAATATAATTGTAATTATTGCCATTTTACAGATGGTGAATCTGAGTGAGCCTCAGAGAGGTTGCCTGCAGTTGCAAGACTTGTTAATGTCAAAGCCAAATCAGAACCGAGCTCTGTCACCTTCCCCACTCCAGGACTTTAAAGACAGATCAAAACAATTGAAAGAAAAAAAGTACTGAACATTAAACGATGCAAGCCGTCTCACCCTATGTGATCCAAATTGTTTCTTCAATTAATTTTTTGGAACAGCACTTTAATTCCTTTTCCATCTTTTTCAATTCTTTAAACAAGTGCTCCAATTGTGTACAATGTCATCCAAGACTCTTCTCAAACACTATAATTTTTCCCATTACTATTTTGACCTTTAGCAAGAAAGTCATAATTCAAAACCTCATTTTCCTCTCTTTAGAAGAGGTTAAAGCCAAACTAACATTAAGATGAAAATAATATGTACCGTGCCTTTTACACTACCTTAAAATTGGTAAGTGCCTTATAAAAGGTCGATATTGCCAAGTACTTACTGGTGAAGATTACAACAATGATGGCTGCAACCAAAAAATGGCCGGGCGTTGTGGCAGGCGCCCATGGTCCCAGCTACTTGGGAGGAGGAGGCAGGAGACTCGCTTGAGCCCAGGAGTTGGAGGTTGCTATGACCTGTGATGCCATGGCACTCTACCCAGGGGGATAGCTTGAGGCTCTGTCTCAAAAAAAAAAAAAAAAAAGTAAATTCAGTTATGAATACTTATGAAAGAAATGGTCAAATTGCTCATCTTCATAAAACAAATACTCGAGTTCTAATAAATGGTTTTGATTTTCATCTGACAGGCAAGATTGGCATTACAATGCTAATGTATTGGAATTAATATTATGATAATGTTTAATTAAAATATTAATAATTTTAATTTTTTTGAGACTGAGTCTCACAATGTGACCTCAGAGGGTCATGGTGTCATAGCTCAACCTCAAACTCTTAGGCTCTAGTGATCCTCTTGCCTCAGACTTCCAAGTAGTTGGGACTAAAGGCACCCAACACAATGCCCAGTGAGTTTTAGAGACCGGGTCTCACTCTTGCTCAGGCTAGTCTCCAACTCCTGAACTCAGAGAATCTACATTCCTCAGCTTCCTGTAGTGCTCCTCCTCACAGGTGAGCCACCATTCTGGGTGCATTCGAAATATTTTAAAAATATTATGTGAGTTCCTACATACTGGAAATAACAGCTTATTACACAATGTGGTTTGGTATGAATGGTAATGACTTCAGGAGGGGGCTCAAGGCGTTTCCTCAAGTCCTGCTACGACTGAATGTTTGTGTTTACCCGAGACTAAGACTCGTACATTGAAACCCTGATCCCCAAAGCAATGGTGTGGGGAAGTGGTAGCTTTGGGAGGTAATTAGGATATGAGGGTGGAGCCATCAAGAATGGGATTAGTGCTCTCATGAATCAATACACAGGAGAGATACTGTCTGCCTCAGCTGTGAGAGGATGCAGAGGGGAGGCATCTGTCTACAAGGCGGGAAGCAGGACATCAGCAGGGGTCAAACCCGCTGTCACCTTGAGGTACAGATGTTCCAGCCTGCAGAACTGTGAGAAATAAATATATATTTTTTGTTTAAATCATCGTATGATATTTTTGTCTTTGATATACATATATATGTGCTTTTTCTTTGTTTGTTTGTTTGGCTTTTTTTGCGGTTTTTGGCCGGGGCTGGGTTTGAACCCTCCACCTCCAGCATAGGGGGCCGGCACCCTACTCGTTGAGCCACAGGTTCTGCCCTATATGTGTTTTTTTTAACCTAAAACTGACATGACCTAAATATTGTGGAACAGGGTGATGCTAATGGTTAAACACCTTACATCTGAATTGGAGCAAACAGATAAAATCAAATAGGGACTATTTCCACATTGCATTAAGCTTTTTTTTTTTTTGAGACAGAGCCTCAAGCTATCCCCCTGGGTAGAGTGCCATGGCATCACAGCTTATAACAAGCTCCAACTCCTGGGCTCAAGCGAGTCTCCTGCCTCTGCCTCCCAAGTAGCTGGGACCACAGGCGCCCGCCACAACGCCCGGCCATTTTTTGATTGCAGCCATCACTGTTGTTTGGCGGGCCCGGGCTGGGGATTCGAACCCGCCACCTTAGGTGTACGTGGCTGGCGCCTTAGCCGATTGAGCCACAGGCGCCGAGCCTGCATTAAGCTTTTTAAAGAAACCGGCATCATCCTGTCTCAGCGACTTTGTACTTGTTTTTCTGTCAGGAATCTTTCCCCTCCCCCACTTCCATATTGCTAAGGATTAAGCCTTTATCTACTTTTGTTCTCGGCTCCTATAATCTCCTCCCAGGAGAACTTTCATCAGCATTCCTAGTTAAAACAGCACCACCACCACCATCAGCCTCTTCAACGCACCAACCACTTCCAAACCCTTATACCTGCCCCCTTTGGCTTTTCCTATAGGCCTTTCCCTATAAGGGGAAAATGGTTTATACTATCGAACCAGCATCTCTAGCAGTCCCTTCCACGTGATTAGCGCTTAATAAAAATGCGAAAAATCAATTTTTAGTTCCATGTATATTGTGTTCTTGAAGCCATTACCCCAGTAGATCCTGATTGTAATAAAAAGCACTCAGTGGAGCCAACACAGTCAGTCACCGTGGCCTCCTCTTACTCAAAAAGATTGGCCACCAACACCGGCTGGGAAAGCGTGGGCAGATGTGGGAATTGGGTTTAGCAAGACTGGCACACAAAAATCAGGGAAACCTGAAGTGAGAATATACCTGTTAAACTTCTCTGAACTACCCATGAAAGAGAACTAGCATTGAACGCTTACCCCAGAAAGGAGACTTAGTACCAGGTCCTGTTAGCTAGAGACACTGTGATCAGCCAGGGGAGAGGGCAGAACCCACCTTGCTCAGTAACTAAACCTGTGCCTTTCCCACCTGGCTTTCTGTGTCACAACAGACAGAGGCTTGTGATTAGAAGCAGCAGCAGAGTCTGCCTCACAGCCTAAGGAGCTCTTCTCTGCTCCATTTCAAAGTCCATGACCTCCGCTTCAAACGGTAGAGAAGAAAATCAACCTTTCAATACAGGTTAAGATTAAATTAGCACCAAAACAAAACAAAAGATGTGTGTGTCCTAATTACCATAATCAGATGTGTGTGACTCAAAAGCTATGAATTCAATTCAAATGTCATAAAAGAGCCACCAAATATTATTTTAACCGAGAGAGTTGTAATGGTGAAATAAAAAAGTGAAGTAAATAGACTCTTTTGATATTTATAAATCAGCCAGGTGGGATAGCTCCACTTTATAGCTACAATGAATATAAGGTTTGTTTAAACACCATACCTCTTGGTAATAAAACTGCTACTTATATCTTTTGCAAACAGTTTCTTTTTTTCAACATGAAAGAAAATTTAAAAATCTGAAACAATGATAAAAAGCCTGGCCTGAATTATCTTCTTAACAAGAGCAGACATTTTAATTTTGATGAATAAAAACAATTATTTCACTGTTGTTACACCTTAGAGGTTATAAAAATTTCCAAAGAGCAAGTGCAAACAACTGCTCTTCAGTGAGCCATGACGTACGTGTTAAGAGGGACCATGTCTAATATTTTAGGAACCTGCACAGAGCTAATAATAATTTATTAATTAGTGGGACCACATGGACGGTGCATCTTACAAGGGTACATGTGATATTTACTAAATGTAGAATGTAAATGTCTTAACACAGTAACTAAGAGGGTGCTGTGAAGGCTGTGTTAGCCAGTTTGATGGAAATATTTCAGATTATATATGAAACCAGAACATTGTACCCGATGATTGCATTAGTGTACACAGCTATGATTTAATAAAAAAATAATAATTTTTAAAAAATTTTTTAAAAAGGAGGGACTATGTCAACTGAAAATTTTTTAGTAGCTCCCAAAAGAAAGTTTCATAGTGTATTTCAATAAATATTTGTTGAATGAAAGAAAGCTCTTCCTCATTCAGAATACTGAGTATACCAAAAATTTATTTAATTGAAGAAAAAGGGTGAAGGGATAGTGGTGACTGTAAGCTTGGTGGTCTCCTGTGAATGGTGTACATTCTACAATGGCTCTCCCACCTCTGGGTTCACTTAAGCCATCAGAATCAGCTGGGAACAGCTCGAGCATGAGGAACGGCCATCTCATCACATTTTCAAAATTGTTTAAAACATAGCAATCATTTAAATGGGCACTGTGCCCAAGGAATAATTTAATGCATTACAAAAATACAATAGGCAGTGACAAGGAAGTCTTCAGTCGTGGTGAGTGGAAGGCACGGTTTTCCTCCCTGCGTTTACGTCCCCCATAAATGCACCCTAACTACCTGACATTTCAGATTAGCATGCCTTCTTTCTAACCAAATACTGTTTCCGTTCAGCACCGCAGTGAAGATTTCTAGGTTTTAAAGTTATTCTTTAATGACGGGCATCTCGTGATCAATGTGTGGTTAATAATAGTATTTTATATGTAGCATTATTTATCAGAAGTGATGGAAGTACTTTAAAGGCTTTCATCATGGGGTGAGGCTGGCATTGTAATCTTTCCTAACCTTTTGAAAAAACTGAAGTAGAAAGAAATTAAATCTTTTTGGCTTCTCAGAAGAAAGGCAGCATGTAAATAGAAATTATTAGTGAGTGATTTGTTTTGTAATTCACAAAACGAGGCAGTGGGGTTCAGCTGTCCATAGAAATAGAAATACTTGACTCTAAACTTTTTACTTTTACAAAATGTGTTATTAAGGGTTCTTCCTTGTTGGCAGTGTTGATGACGGTGGGGGAGTTTTTCCCATTTGGTGAAGACAGCGGTGACAGTATAGTAATATTCTTTTCCTTCATTTCAAGAAACCCAGTTTCTAGAAGAGAACAAACAAGAATTTAAAAATTGAAAATAGGATAAATGTTAAAAATTCATAATCTTTATTCTATAATAGTAAAATAACATAATAAGCATCAATTTCCAAATTTAATTCGTATTGAGTGTACCTAGAATGGCCCTCTTTCAATATACTTATTACAGGTTTTTTTACCCCAAATATCTCTAATCTTGCTTAAAATTTTTAGATCTTCATTAAGATTTTGAATTTTATTTAATTTTCTAGATTTTCCTTTTACACTGGAATTATGTCAAGGATAAATTTAATAATAAAAATTGGAGTCAGCTTTCAAATTCAGCAAACTACTATCACTTAAGGAGAGTAAAGTTGATTATGAAAACACACACCTGTGACCAAATAACCTGGGATCACCTGTAGACCCTGAGGGGAGTAAGTTCCTTCCTTACTCACCACTCTGTAGCAATCAGCACAGTGTCTGGAGCTAAATATTTTTTGAATACGTGAACTTGTATTTATACCTGGGCTTCAGGTCAGTAGCAGTGTAAGATTTCTTCCCCTAAATTTGTTACTCAGGCCAAAGAGGATTTAAAATTAGTTGGATTAGTATTGTGACTATGTTAAAATAATCTAATACATTTAGAATTTGTTTTCTTTATGTTTAATTTGTAATAGTCATTAATGCCTTGATTCAAAAAATTACACTGAGTGATCTCTAGATACTAGTGGTTCCAATTCTGTTTGCCAAGCACTTGCAGCTCAAAGACATACAATTCAGGGCATTGTGTAAATCTTTAGTGGGTTTACTTCTCATTGAACCTATTTAGAACATGTAGGAGAATGGAAAAGGCTATCCCCATTTTTAAAATTAGGCATAGAAAACATTTTTATGTTTTTATGTTTATATAGAAAACATGTAAATCTTTAGTGGGTTTACTTCTCATTGAACCTATTTAGAAGCTGTAGAACAGACACGGCTATTCCCATTTTTAAAATTAGACATAGAAAACATTTTTTAAAATATGCTGATTCAGGAAACCATGTTTGTATTTCTTATTTGTAATTCACATTCTAAGGCTTTGACATTTGTAATAATTGTACCTGTTTTACACACATTTGTATTTAGGGTATAGTATTTATAAGTAATAAAAAGCAGGCCGACATGGTGGATCACCTGTGCTTGGAGGTTCAAGACCAGCCTGAGCAAGTGTCTCTACCAAAAACTGAAAGACTAACCAGGCATCATGATGAGTGCCTGTAGTCCTAGCTACTCAGGAGACTAAGGCAAGACGATCACTTTATCCCAAGAGTTCAAGGTTGTCGTGAGTTATGATGCTGCAAGGGCAACAGGGTGAGACTCTGTTTCAAAAAAAAAAAGAAGAAGAAGAAGAAGTAATACAAGCAAAAACATAAACAAGTTTGTCAACTCTGGGAAACATTACAAGGATTGAATATCTTAACTAGAAAATATTCTAAATAATTGAGGCAATTAATATTCCCTGAATAAGTACAATGTTTAAAAGGACTTTATTAACAGGAATATTGGGTATGTAATGGCTCCAATGTAGCCCCATGAATGTCAATGGGTGTCAAGTTCTGAAATCAGATGTACAATTCTTCCTAGTCATTGATTATAATTTAATTGTTTATTGAAGATTCAAGGTAAAATCCATACTTAGCAAGTAGAGCACTAACTAAAAAATAAAAGAATTGGCTTTATTCTTATGTTTGGTGATGCTAGACAGTATAATAAAAATAATTCTACATGTTTACATACTCACTCATGTTGACATGTTTCCATGTTTACAAATATCAAAGCCTTGGAATGTGGAGTAAAAATAAGAAAGTATCTGTAAAACAAAAGGGGGAGGAACTGAGCTGACATTAAGTTCCTACTGTAAGGCTGGCTAAGCAAGGTGCTTGTCAAATATCACATTATTAAGTGTCATAACAATTGTGTTATTCTTCACCATTAAGCAAATGAGGAAAGTGCGTCTTGAGAAATTAAGTCTAATTCTCGATTTTCAGAGGTTATTAGTAATAGAATTTACATTCTTTGTAAGGCAGGTCTTAAACTTCTCACTTAGTGCCTCGGTTAACAATCTCTATTCTGACTGTATTTCTTAAATTCCCTCTTTTCCACTCAATTTGTTGTTCCCAATCACTTATGGAACAGGAAAATCAGAAGAACTAATTTTCTTAGAGTTGAATCTGAAAATAGAGTAGAGCAATAATGAGGACATGAAGGTCAATCGAAGAATGAAATTCATGAGCTTTGGCGAATGAACTTTTTATATCCATATTCACGATGTAGGACTATGCCAACTGTCGGAGCTGCGTGCACCGTTGTTAATGCACCTGCAATGATGTGGACAGCAAGCTCAGTGCCTGTGGCTCAATCAGCTAAGGCGCCAGCCACGTACAACTAAGGTGGCGGGTTCGAATCCCCAGCCCGGGCCCGCCAAACAACAATGATGGCTGCAACCTAAAAAAAAAAAAAAAAAAATGGCCGGGCGTTGTGGCGGGCGCCTGTGGTCCCAGCTACTTGGGAGGCGGAAGCAGGAGACTCGCTTGAGCCCAGGAGTTGGAGGTTGCTATGAGCTGTGATGC
>CAUYQV010166127.1:0-11770 GCA_963574575.1 Galagoides demidoff
TTTTTTTGAGACGGAGCCTCAAGCTATCCCCCTGGGTAGAGTGCCATGGCATCACAGCTCATAGCAACCTCCAACTCCTGGGCTCAAGCGAGTCTCCTGCCTCTGCCTCCCAAGTAGCTGGGACCACAGGCGTCCGCCACAATGCCCAGCCATTTTTGGTTGCAGCCATCATTGTTGTTTGGCGACCCGGGCTGGGGATTCGAACCCACCACCTTAGGTGTATGTGGCTGGCGCCTTAGCCGATTGAGCCACAGGTGCTGAGCCCACATACAATTTCTTAATTTAAACTGGAATAACAGTACAGATAGCATTCTCTAATTTCCTTTTAATTATGCTATAAGCATAACCTAAAGTCACTGAATAGTCTTTAAAAACATGATTCTTAGTCGGGGACCAAAGTAGAATGAGATCAGTAAGATGTCTAAGGCACCCATTCGCCTCTCTAGTCCTGGACCTGTTCTTAACAAACATAATGTGAGTATCCTGAAATACTTTGCTTCTCAAGAGTGGGATCTATGGATTTGCTCAGCATCAGAATTACCCCCGAACTTGTTAGAAATGTAGAATCTTGGGCTATACCATGAACCTACTGAACTAAATATACATTTTAACAAGATTCTAAATGATTTGTATACACATAAAAGTTTGAAAAGCAGTGCCCTAGTTTACTTAATCCTTTATGCAATTATTTAACCTCTCTATTGTTTTTAATTATTTTACTATTATAATTGTTAACGCTGTATAGAACTCCCCTAATAATTATTTCATTAAAAGACATACATTAAAGTGGGAATCTTAAGTCACCAAACTCTCCTTTACATTGGTAACTTCTAACCTGCTCTGCTCTGAAAAACCAGGCTTCTTAAAATTATGAATTAGGGAACTGAAGGGTCAATATAGCATGTGGTTATGTAGTTGGATTTGAATCTCAGCTCTGATACAAGAAGCTTTATAACTTTGGGCCAAAACTTCACTTGTCCACGATTTAACCTACTCATGTGTTAAATGGGGACTATTATCATAGTACATACCTCACAGGGTTGCTGTGAGGATTAAAATTAGCTAAAATAAATAAGGCACTTACAACATGGTAAATGCTATTTACATGTTTGATAAATAAAGAGGTTCTAAGTGAACCAAACCTACCATTTTAAGGCCTGTTCTTTTTTTTTTTTTTTGCAGTTTTTGGCTGGGGCTGGGTTTGAACCTGCCACCTCTGGCATATTGGGCCTGCGCCTTACTCCTTTGAGCTGCAGGCCCCGCCCAGGCCTGAACTTTCAATTATAACATTGTATGTGGGCCTTTTACTTTATTCTTGGTATTCAGATTTGTTCTAAGCAGTTGTATGACTCAGAAGAGTATACTACATTTGAGAATTTCTTTTTTCCTCTCTGCATTTATTACTTCTGTTGGATAGGTGTGTGAGTTTAACATTAGTTTTCTGCTAAGGCCATATGCAAAAAGTTAATCCCAAGTGCATAGGAAGAGATCAAGAATTATGACACACGTTCAAAGCTTACATTACCTTTAGAATCAAGGAGGTACTACTACTTATCTCTCCTTGTAGGAGGGTCCCTCACTCAAGCCCAGACAGAAATATCAATATAGAAGATAATCCAAACTGGATGCATTGGGTCACTGCTGCAGTTTTGTTTGTGCGAAGTCAAGATAATCATCAGGAAGAAGGAGTCAAATCTAAAGGACAGAGACAAACAGCAAAGCCAGAAACCCAGAGAAAATACAGAAACACCAAGAGATTCAAGTTGATAACACACTAAAGAATTCAGACCTTTCTTGAATAGTCAGAACATTGTCATCAGAACAATGACTCCTGTCCTGTCCCAGCCACACGCTAGGGTGGGGCAGGCCAAGCTGCTGAAGGAAGCTGTGATACACCAGAATCAATTGTTGAATGTGTCATCCTATTACTGATGTGCTACCTTTCAGAAGTGATAAATATAAAGTACTTTCAGACCCTGAAAATCATTCTTTCCTATATTATTAATTCCAAGTACCACAGTTCAGCAGTCAACTTACAGCATAAAGTTCTCTGTTATTTAAATCACATTTTTTGCCTTCTCTAAGAAACAATAAGGGAATAGCTGCCTAGCCTTCAAATGAAACACTCAAAATACAGTTGCTTATGGTCTCAAGGAGTTTCTTGCATACGGTAGGAGTGATGTGAATTTTCCATTTCTTACAAACTCTGAGCAAAGGCTATTTCCAAGTAGCATGCTATTTTATTCTGAAACTCAGTGAACTTTTTTCACTATTAGGGAATCTGCATAGAAAAAAAAATCAATAGAAATAATGAAAAATAAAAAATGAGAGAGAAAAATGCCTCAAAGAAGAAAATTCCTTAGATTAAGACTTTGGCCAATCAGACTGGAAATCAACCTTAATAGCATCTCTTCTTTCTCCTGAGCCATCAGAAACTCTCATCTCAAAATGCTAGAAACTTTACTAGAGAAAGCGCCCAACATGCAAAGGAGGACTCTAAGAACTGCTTCTGAAAACAGAAGATTCTAAAGGCTGATACAATCTCAGAATTGAGAAGACTGGAAATCAACTCTTTCCTCTCTACTTCAGCACATTTTCCCTCCATAACATCCCTGTATGAGATTGATCAGCCTCTACTTGTACTGTTAGGGATGGAGAACTCACTGTCTTACAAAGAAGCTCAATGTGTTTGCTGGACTAATTAGTGTGAGGGTGTGGAGTCACAGAAGGGGGTAGAAATTAGCTGATTACAAATAGACTTGGAGTAACTAAGGAACAGCAGGAAGGCTAGTGTGGCTAGAGAGAGTGGCAGGAGATCAAGTGAGCAGGCCTGGTATGACATGATGAAAATTATGGTTTTATCTTGAGTATTACTGGCAGCTACCGAAGGGTTCTGAACAGAGAATGAGAGAAGCTGTTCAACATTTTAAGAAGAAAATTTTCATTCCTAAATGAAGAACTGACTGGAGACTTATAGGAGGAGATAAGGAAAGTTAGTTAGATTACCACTTCTACCATCTAGGTAGCATAATGGGGACTTTGTTAGGGTAGTAGGTGTAAGGAGTGGGGAGACAAGGGTGGTTTGGGATATACATTGAAAAGAAGGCATAAAGGCCTTACTAATGGACAGGATGTCAGGTATGAAAGAAAGTCACAGATGATTTTCAGTTTTTGGCCTGAACAACAAAAATAAAGAGGAAGGGGGTAGATTTTGAGAGAAGAGTTCAAGTTCTATTTTAGGCATATTAGATTTGAAATGTTTATTATACCTTCAAATGTAGGTATTTAAATCACATAAATATGAGTCTAGAGCTCACGAGAGAGATCAAGGTAAATAAATAAATTTGGAATAGGTGGAATATAAAGCAAGAGATCACATGAGATCTTGTAGAAAATAAAAATGGAAGGACAAAGACTAAGTCCTGAAAAAGGTGGTCTTTTGGAGGCCATTTAGAGAAGGCAGCAAAAGAGATTTTTGTGACCCTTCCTCAGAAATAAATTGAATTATTGTGTGTCTACAACTATTGAAGTCCATAGACAACCATCATAGCCCTCTTCAAAAACCACCTTTTGGAGTCATGTGCTGCTTTTATTTCTGACTTCTGAACAACTGAGTCTGGATAGCTGCATTTCAACTATTCCTGGTCTCAGGTGTGTCCTAGTTTCTGGATCAAAGCTCTCAAAAATATTAGGAATTACTAGTTGTCCAACACTGACGAGGAGGTTAGTTGAGAGCATGTTTCTCAGAGCTGCCAAAAGTTCTTGGTTTGTGCTCAGTGAAGCACATAAGTGAGTGTTCAGCAATTCATCAGGTGACAGACAAGTGACAGGAAAGAGGACTGTAGAATGAGTCAGATCAAGGCTAGAATAGAGAATGCATAAGACTTTAGGCTAGTCACCCTGAACTGCTCTAGGTCACCTGGTATGACCAAATATTACCCAGAAAAGGTGAAGTAATCCAAAGTTTACCATGTATCCATGGAAATGTGTCAGCATTTCCTGGAAGCAGCTAACATTAAGAAAGGAACTACAGGTACTGCACACAGTGGGCACTTGTTCTTGCTGTCCTCTAGTCTCAGGGTTAGGCTGGAGATAACTGTTACCGTCCCAGCCTTAACTATAAACAGAATTCCAACCTATCCGTAGGTTGTGAAGATTAAATCACATAATTTAAGTAAAGGGGCTGGTATTTAGAAAATGTTCAATATATATGCATTTGCCATTCTTATTTATACTTTGATGACCACAAAATGTCAGCCACCTGAATGGTAAGAATATCCTTAAAAACAATACTTTTTAGTGCCCTTCTAGAACAGAATAAAAGTTTTATTTTGTTTGTTTTGTATGAACTATTCCATGAACAATGGAATTTAAACTTAGCCTGAAAAAACTATCCTCTCCTTTTCTGAACTTTTCCACCAATGTTAGCACAGTCATGTTAAATAACTAAGAAGTAAAGCTGTAAATCTATTAACATGAGATTACTTCTAATATCACTTCTAAAAGATTATCAAGCAAAACAGAAATCTCCAAGCCTGATGATTATTCTACAAGAGTTATTTAGGCATGGTTTTGTTGTTTTAAATGTCCATATCCTTTAAGTATAATATATTTTTATTTCCCTTTATGAAATTTTATGACTAAAATCATTAAATAAAGTTAGTAACAAAAGCAGGAAATCATTCATAAGACCAGCAGGCTATTTTATTTTTACTAATGAAAAATTACATAATAGTTTCAGCAAATGACAGAGTTCTTTTAATATTTATAGAAAAGCAAGAGTCATACTGGAAAGCATTCTAGAAACTGAGAATTTGTATTATTTGACAGCAATCAATTCTGTATCATTTTAGATCAATTATAGAAATGGCTATATAAGAGTTATTTTCACTATTACTCATACTCATTGAACAACACATCAACTGTGTCTAGTACTTGACCTAGAAGCTTAAGGAGGTATATGACTTAACAAAACTACACTAACAGGGTCTCAACTCCAAACAACCAAGTCACATTACTGGCCCTTTTGTCAGTACACATTACACTAAAGAAAAAAAAAAGAAATAGCAGTGTACTAGGAACCATTTAAAGGGCCTATTTAATTCAAAGTGCTATACAAAACTACCAGAGAATACTAAAGCAGCCTAAAGAAGCAAAGAGAAAATCTGTAACCAAGTACAAGAAAATATTTACAAACACCATACCAATGTTCAAAAAAATGAAATCCCAAATTCAAAAATACTTTTAAAACATGGAACCTAGACTTTTTAAGATAATTGGCAATTGTGATTTTTACCACTTCACAGAAAAGCAACTTTTCTTTTGCTTCAAATACTTTTATTTTGGAATAATTTTAGATTTACCAAATAGTTACAAAGATAGTACAGCATTCCTGTATACCCTTGACCCAGTTTTCCATAAAGTTAGTATCTTACATAACCACAGCACATTTGTCAAAACCAGGCAATTAACTTTACTATAAAGTTTATTCACATTTCACTTGTTTTTTTGCTAATGTCCTTCTTCAGTTCCTAAGTACAAACCAAAATACTATATTGCATTTAATGAATTCTTTTAATGCTTCAAGTTTTGCTATAGGACACCCTACTGTGTTATTAACAATGTCTTTGTTACAATTATTATAGAAAATAAACCTAAAATTCCCTGGAAAATATGATTTATTAAATATTATGGAAATGTTACATGAAGATTCTTATAAACTTGATATTTCTACTAATATTTTATTGAAAAGATAAAGAGGTAAATCACTAAGTAAGATATGTCTCACTGCCTACTTTGCCAGAAACCAATGAGGTCAAATTACTTAATGTCTCAGAACTCTCTCTTTAAAAAATGCTTGTCACTTACATATTTCCCAAGGTTCCTGAAGAGTCGTTAAGATGTATGGTAAATCCTTCAATTTATCCTGTAATAGAATATAAGATAATATTATACTCATATTCAGATAATCCATTTTTACCAAATATATGTAAAAACTGCTTTCCCTTTATTTTCAACCTTCATTTGTAAATTACTATATATTTTTATTAAGATAACAAAAGAACTAATTTAAGGGAAAATAATTCAATAGCTGATAACATGTCTTTAATTTAAAAATGAAAGCATGCAAAATTTAATAAAAGTTTTAGGACAAATAGAAGATATTAAAAAAAAAAAAGAAATGCTACAATGAATAAAACTGGCTAAGAAGAACGTTTTACATTCTTTTCCATGTGCATAATGTTGTGGAAATTACTAAATAGTCACAAACAAGTCAATCATATTCAGGGCATAGCTTTTTGACAGGAAAACAGTAATTAAGATTTTGGGATTAGAAGATTTTTGAAAGGATACATGTCTGGTAAAGTGTCCATGTGTGTCAGTTTGCCTTGATGCCTGTTGTCTCTCAGTGTCCCACTAATTTACCGTCTGTCCTGGAATTTTCATTTTCTAATGATTTTTTTAAAGGTAGCATTAAAATAAACTGAGACTAATTTGTACTTTCAGGCTCTGCCGTGATCTCATCAAGCTGTGTATGAGATACATGTACAATGAAGTCAGCTGTCAATTTAATGTGTGGTTAAACCCAAAGGATACCTATTAGTAATAGTAATAGCTATCTCTAGATGCACTGTAATGGATGCCTCACTCTCAAAGACAGCACCCAGCCCACCTGCAGAAAAAGGAAGGACGCTCAGACAGGAGCAGCTAGGGACAGCTAACTCCTCCAGTCTTCTAACACAGAAGAAATGCTCAGTGTTGCTGCCTCTGCTGTGCCAAGCTTGAAGACAGCAATTTAACAAAAGCAGAAGGAGAAGGCGCTTTACATAGTATTCTACAAAGCATGACTTTTCATTTAGATCAAATGATTTTTTATTTTATCTTGCTCAGTTCTGATTCCAAATAATAAGTCTTATTTACACAGTCCAGGTAAAGTGATAGCTGTTAGTTTATTAGCACCATCAGTAGAAAAAACTCACACTTAAATGATGCCATCTTTTTATCAGTGAAAGGTGATATAGCAAACAGAAAAAAATCAGTTAATTCCAATAATTGTTTAATTATTTCATCTAATTCATGAAATCAAAGTAAAGCATTTGGAAGTTCATTATGTATAACATGAAACATCTGACATTGCTGGAATTGCCATTCAAATTCAGTTAAAAAGATCAACAAGGATAAAATTACAGTGTGTTCTTGTTATTCACAGAGATTGAGTTCTATAAAGTCACCAAGGACACTGAATTAGCAAGTACAAACTATTGCTCCTAGGAGAAATACAGGGTTAGGTTCCTGAGAGCCTTGGGTCACATTTTCATTAACTGACCACACATAACTTTTTTTGTGTGTGTTTCCATTTCAGGATATCTTATTTAATATATGATCATGTGCTGCATAATGTATAAAAAATTAAAGTATGATCACAGTGTTTCATCAAATAAAAAATATAGCATCAATAAAGAAAAATCATTAAAGAAGAAACAAACGGAAATTTTGGAATTGAAAAATACAAAAAATGAAATGGAGAAATTGCTCAGAAGAGCTCAACAATTGATTTGAAAAGACAGAAGAATCAAAGAGCTTAGGATAGATCAATAATTATGCAATTTGAAGAACAGAGAGAAAAAAGAATGAAGAAAAATGAGAACTTCAGAGAAAAGTGGGAGATAGCTATGGTATGCACGAGTGCCCCCAAAATTCGTGCAATGGAAACCTGGACCTCAATGCAGTAGTGCTGAGAAGTGGGACCTTTACGAATCTATGCATGGGGTGGCACCTGTAGCTCAGTGGGTATGATGCCGGCCACATACACTGAGGCTGGCGGGTTCAAACCTGGTCCGGGCCAGCTAAAACAACAATGACAACCACAACAACAAAAAAAAAGTAGCTGGGCATTGTGGTGGGCACCTGTGGTCCCAGCTACTTGGGAGGCTGAGGCAAGCAAGGAATTGCTTGAGCCCAAGAGCTTAAGGTTGCTGTGAGCTGTGACTCTACCCAGGGTGACAGCTTGAGACTCTTTCTCAAAAAAAAAAAAAAAAAAGAAAAGAATCCACTCATGGACTAACCGATTATCAAAGGAGTGAGTCATCATGAGAGTGGGTGTGTTATAAAAACCAGTTTGGCTTTCACTCATGTGCCCCCTCACCATGTAATACCCTGTGCACAGAGTCCCCACCAGCAAGAAGGTTCTTACTCAGAGGCCAGCTCCATACTCTTAGAATTCCCAGCCCCCATAACTATTAAATTTATTTTCTTCATAACTTACTTAGTTGATGGTTATAATAACAAAAATGGCCTAAGACATACATCTTTAGGAGAAAAAAGAGTGAAATAGAAAAATATTTTTTAAAAAATGGTTGAAATCTTCCCAAATTTCATGGAAAACATTATTATGTACATCCAACAAGTTCTATAAACTCCAAACTGGATAAACACAAAGAGACACACTCAAACACATACCTAGTCAAAATGGTGACCACCAAAGACTAAGAAAATCTTGAAAGCAGAAAAAGAGGGAAAAAACAACTTGTCAAATATAAGGAAACCCCAATAAGGTTAAAAGCTGATTTCTCATCAGAAGCAAAGAAGGCCAGAAAGTAGAAGAATATTCGAAGTCCTAAAAGTAAACAATTATGAATGATGAATCTTATATCCAGTAACACTATTCTCTTCATAAAATGAAGGTGAAATCAAGACATCTCAGAAAAACAAAAATCATAGAATTTGCTTATTGAATATTTACTTCACAAGAAATACTAAAGAAGTTCTTCAAGCTGAAAGCAAATGACACCAAACAGTAATTACAAGTCATTAAAAAAAAAAAAAGAGTGCCAGTAAAGGTATTTTGTACATAATTATAACCACTGTAATTGCATCCTTCCTCCCTTTTCTCTTAAGTGATTTGAAAATTAATTCAATAAAACAATATAGATATAAGTGTATTTCTAGGCTAATAACATTCATCATTAAATATTTTGACAATAACAGTACAGAAGAAGCAGATGAGAACAAAGTCCGCTGAAATAAGGAAATAACAGAAGAGCTAACTAGAATCCACAAGAATATATGGAAATGACACTAGAGCTAACTCAAATCCACCTGTATAAAGAAAATGAAAATAAAAAGGTCAATACAACTAACTACAAATATGTACTCATTCTCCTCAGCTTCTTTAAAAGATGTAAGATTATATATTAAAGTAAAGATTATAACAGCATAGTGTTTGGTTTCTAACATGCATAGACATAATATATATAATAGCATTAAAAGGGGGACATAAATAGAGTTTTAGAGAAGGAAAGTTTATTTTGCAGAAAGTATAAATCAGTAGATTCTGGTAAATTAACTGTATGTTGTAAACCTTACAACAACCACTAAGAAAATAATTCAAAATATATGATTTAAAAATTATTAAAGGAATTATAATGTATACTAGAAGATACCATTTAATTCAAAAGAAAAGAGTAAAGGAGGAAAAGCAAAACAAAAAAGATAAGAACAAAAAGACATTCTGACAGGAGAAAGTCAAAATGGCAGACAGAAATCCAACCATCATCAGTGATTACATTAAATGTGAACAGATCAATCAATTCAATCCAAAGAAATTATCAGATTGTATTTTGTTTATAAAGTTAAAAAAAAAGAACTATACATTGTCTATAGGAGACCCGCTTTAGATTCGCTGATACAAACAGGTTGAAAGTATCGCTAAAACAGCAACCACGAAAGAATCAGACAAAAATAAAAGTATAAAGAGAGATTCTTCATAATGGTAAAAGGATTAAGCCGCTAGGAACATAAGTTATAAGTATATATGCACCTAACAGCAGAGACAGAAAAAAAAAAAACCTGAAAGAATAAAGAGACAATTCAAAAATTGGAGACTTCAATAGCTTCTTTCAATACTGACAGAATAACCAGAAAGAAAATCACCAAGAACACAGATGATCTAAACAGTATAAGACAACTAGATTTACAGACTATACAATACTCAACCCAAGAACATAATACACATTATTCTTAAGTACATGAAACATTCTCTAAAACAGACCATATATGCTAGGCAAATATCCCTTAATAATTTAAAGGAATTAAATTAATTAGGCAAAGAGTGTTCTCTGAAAACAAGAGAATGTAATTAGAAATCAGTAACAGAAGGAATCTGTGGGAAATTCACAAATATGTGGGAAAAACACACTCCTAAATAACCATCAGGTTAAAGAAGAAATCAGAAAGAATACAGACAGATAATACCTTGAGACAAACAAAACCTTAAACACAACATAACACGAGATGCAGCTAAAGAAAGTAGTGCTTACCAAGAATTTTGTACCTATAAAGGCATATTATTTTTAGTATTTTAAAAATACTAAATTTAATTTTTTAAATTTTGTACCTACAAATGCATATTATTTTTAAAAAAGAAAGATCTCAGATCAATAGCCTAACCATCCACCTGAAAAAAAATAAAACATAGAAAAAGAAAGGCAAACTAAATGAAAGCAAGCAGATGGAAGGAAACAATGAAGTACAAACAAATGAAATAACAGAAAACAAGAAAGAAAAGCCAAGAAGATGAAAGAAAGGGCGAAGTATTTGATGATGTCACTGATGATAACAGAAAGGGAGGTTTATTAGTGGGAGAAGCAGAATTCAGATTGCAGGGAATTTAAGAAATAAGCAGGAAGAACAAAATGAGATAGCACATGTAGACTCTTCCTTCAAGAAGCTTTAAGAAAGAGAATGAGAAGAGAGAGATTGAAAACAAAGGCAAGAAGAAATGATTACTAAAATAAGGTCTCTTAAGAGATAGAAAGGAATTAAGAGCCCAGGCAAAGAAACTGACTTTGGAAGTTATGGCAAAGGCTAGTGGTTGCCTACTCAAGTCTTCCCTTCTTTTTAGATAACAGAATCCTAATTTATTCATGCTGGGAGTAGTAGAAAGCCATGAATATTGACTAGTCTAAGCCAAACATAGGATTTGCAATGCTAGCTAGTGAGGTTATATCTTTTATGAGGCTTCTAAGAAAGTTTTCTTCACTCTTAAAAAAAGATAAGAGACAAAGGAGATTCTTATGTCCCGTTTAGACTGATATGAAGACATAATTCTTAGAGCTAAACCTGCCATCTTGAGATCAGGAGGGGAAAAGTCTGAGGACAAAAGCCAAGTCATTCAGGAAGATAGAATGCAAAGACAGAAAGAGCCAAAGAGTCTGATGACAGAAGTTAGCTACTGTATGACCCAACTATAAAACTTTCTTCCAGATTTCTAGTTATAGTAAACAGTAAAATGTACATATTACTCAAGCCACTTTGAGTTGGGTCTTCTGTTACTTGCTAGCTGAAAGTGTTCTAACTGATAGATACTTTCACTGAGATGTATGTGAATAAAATTAACTTTGCATGTTGGAGATGTAGGAACTTGAAGGTTTGAGCCTAAAGTTCCATTTACTAAACAAAATGAAGCTCATATAGATCTTTTTTTGCAAAGGGCCTTGCCCTAACAACTCTTTCCTGCTTAAAAAAAAAAAAAAAAATCAGGTATTTTGCTGGGTGTGGGGGCTCTCGCCTGTAATCCTAGCATTTGGGAGGCTGAGGCGGATGGATTGTTTAAGCTCAGCAGTTTAAGACCAGCCTGACTAAAAACAGAAAAACAAGCCAGGCATTGTAGCAGGTACCTGTAGTTCCAACTCCTAGGGGGCTGAAGCAAGAAGATCACTTTAACCAAAAAGTTTGTGTGAGCTATTACACCACAGCATTCTACCCAGGG
>CAUYQV010166129.1:0-14734 GCA_963574575.1 Galagoides demidoff
GTTCTTTTCTTGCTAATAAGTTGAGTTCTCTGTAGATTCTCTTACAAGGGTACATGTGAAATTTACTAGGTGTAGAATATAAATGTCTTAACACAATAACTAAGAAAATGCCGTGAAGGCTATGTTGACCAGTTTGATGAAGGCATTTCAAATTGTATGTAAAACCAGCACATTGTACCCCATGATTGGATTAAGGTACACAACTATGATTTAATAAAAAAAAAATTGTGGAATACTGCCAGCAACCCCAGGAACATCTATTGTGGCAATCCCAGCTATTACCAAACCAAATTCAAACAACACATCTTCTTCTGTTACCAAAAGCAGTGTTGCTTATTCTTAAAACTCATATAAATAGAATCACACAGTGTAGACTGTTTTTTTTGTCTGACTTCTATCATTCAGGATCATGGTTTGGAGATATAGTCATTGTTATTCCATGCATCTGTGGTGTGGTTTATCCTTTTCCATTAATGCATTGTTGTCTATTGTACAGTTGTGCTACAATTTATTTCTCTCTGCTACTATTTATAGACAGGAGTTGTTTCCAGTTAGAGTTACTTTGAATAAAGCTGCTATAAACATCTTTCTACTAAGCAAATACGTTTAGTTTTTGTTAGATTTACAACAAGAGTGGAAATTCTGGGTCATTGCAAGGGCATATATTTAGTCTTGGTAGATACTGCCAAAGAGTTTGCAGTATTAGATGTATCAGTTAAAACTCTCACCACTAATATGTGAGAGTTCTGGTTGCTCCACATTTCTTCAAAACTTGTATTTGTCCTTTAAAAAATTTTATCCCTCTGGTGGCTTTGTAATGATATGTCTTCTTGTGGTTTTCATATGCATTTGCCTTAAGACTGCTAGGATTCTGGGTACATTTTCATATATTCGTTATCCATTTTGATAGCCTCGTGTATAAAGTGTCTACTTAAGTTCTTCATTCTTTCTTAAAATTGCCATGTTATATTTTGTGTCATGCTTAGTAGGAGATTTTCATACATTCTGGATCTAATTCTTTCACTGGACACATATATTGTGAATATCTTCTCCCATTCTGTGAGATTTTTGACATACTCCTTGATTTTCCTTTTTTTTTTTTTTTTCTGGATTTATTTCCTTAGAGTACATGCTTTAGATATTCTTACACTGATGATTCAATTGACTATAAACCCTCTGTGTTTTTGTTTATCTGTAAAAGTATTTTATTCTTGTTCTTGAAAATTATTTAACTGGATTCACAGTTCTTACTTAAGCATTCTCTCCCCACCCCTGCGTCCCAAGAACCACATCTTCCGGCTTTTGTTTGGGACTTAGAAAAGTCTACTTTGTATCAGTTTTCTGATACAAAAATTCACTATAATATGATTTGTTGGGAAGTTATATTTTTATCCTTCTTAAAATATGCTCTATTATTTGTTAATTCTGGAAACATCTCAAATGTTGTCTCTTTCAATGTTGCCTCACCTATGCCTTGCACCACTCAATTTCTCTCATGGCGGATCCACTATTTTGAAAATTTTGTATGTTATTTTGGCAAGAGGCAGAGAAAGATGGATTCCCAAGTAAGATGTGTACAATCTGAGGATTGTTAGATAAACCCTACAAAGGTTTAAGTTGTTGCCACATGAATAGAGTTTTTAGGGTTTGATCTGGAAATACCGGGATATTTCCTCCAAGGTAAAGGACAAGTTATTGCACTGTCTTAGTTTGCCTTGGGCTACTATGACAAAACCCCTTAGAGTGGGCAATTTCTAAGTAATAGAAATGTATTGCAAAGACAGAAAGTTCAAGATCCAGGGAGCCAGCAGGCTTGGAGCCTGGTGAGGGCTTGCTCTGCTTCAAGGCTGGCAGCTCTTGTTACATGCTAACATAACACAGGGAGGTAAAGGTGCTCCCTTTACCCTCTAGTATAAGGGCATTAATCCCATTCATGAGAGTAGAGCCCTCATGGGTTAAACTCTTCCTTAAGGTCCCACCTTTTAATACTGTCACATTGGATATTAGGTTGCAACATATGACTTTTGAGGAGAACATTCACACCATAGCATACACCTTGTACATTTTTCTACCGAGAAAGACACACAGCAGTTAGTAGGCCTTTTGGTGTTCTAGAGGTAGCATATCTCACACTGCGGTATACTGCTCTAAATCATCTGTAAGGTGATGCAAACTACTGATCATGTTATATGGGGCCTAGGACAAGAGACATGGTTACAGCAGGCTGGGTCTGAGCTAGAGCAGATCAGCTTCTCCACCATGTGACTCTGAAGGCCCCATAGTACTAGTGGTATGCAGAGAATGAAGGAGCTTAGGAAATTTAACTATAACTCCTTGGTGTAAGGAGTATTTTGAATTAAAGCCCCTTAGAGATCTAACAGATTTTGGAAGAGGCTTTCCCTCTATCAAATCAGATGGATCCATAAAAAAAAAAAAAAAGGATTTTTCTTCTCCCTGTTATCTCAATATATTGCAGAAAGTAAGGTCAAGAATGCAACCAGACTTGGCCCAAGTCATTTTAAATAAATACCTGTTTCCCAGACTAATTTATAAGTTAATCTGTTTCCCTCCATTCGTTCACTCCCCAAGTATCTATTCATCCTCCTTGGCAACCATATATTGCCCCTGAATGAAATCATCTACATTCCATCTCCCATCCTCCTCTAAAAGGAGGGTATATAAATTTCTGGACCCCATTGGGTTATTGAGTAATCACTCTGAGATTCTTGTGCATTGGGCAAATAAACCTCTTTCTCTTATTAATCTGCTTTAATTGTGAGTTGATCTTTCTGCAAACTTTCAGGAGAAAGTGGAAGATTCCCCTCAATAGATAGATATCTGATAAATTGGTACATAGTAGATAAAGGTAGTATATAAAATCCTTGGCTAGTCTTAATAGGAGAATTAATTATTATGTTGCCCTTGGAACACAGCCATGACATTTTATCACAGAATTATACAGCTTTTGAAAAGCAGTTGTCATGATGCAACTGAGACCTGGTGGAGACTGAATGTATGATGTATGATGTATGATGATGGAACATTGCACTACCATATGACTGAAGCTGTGCTCCTGTGCTGGTTGCCATCAGACCCACGAATGTATAAGATCAAACGAGCCCAGCTGCAGTATCTCGTATAATAAGATAGAAGTGGCACATCTGGGCCTGGGCCTGGAGTTGTGCAGGTCCTGATGATAAAAATGAGCTGTGCAGATGAGCGACCCAGATACTGAAGTCATCTACCTATTTTACCTACATGTTTTACTCAGCCCACATTTTCAGAGCTCACGATGGGTTCTCTATAAGTAGCTGATAAGCTGTTTTATCCATGGACCTATCAGATTGGCAAATTGTAGAGGCCCAGAAAATAGACTAGTGTTGCACTAGAGCCTCACTCAGTCGTGGGTCTGAAAAACAGTGGTGAAGGAAAATTCTCCCAGTAGACAGAATTTCAGCTACTTGGTTACCTATCACTTTGTGTGAAGATTACAATGTCCTGCAACAAGGTACACAAACTTTTTGGCAAGTAGCTTCATTGGCAAATGGCTTAGCTGGTTAGTCAAGCACCTGAATGGAAATAGAAGATAAGAGGTAAAGACATCTGAAGAAGAGGATGTGGACTATACCTATTAGAGGGGGAGAAAAGTATGAAAATGTTATATAATGCACTAATATCCATCATAAAGCACCCTCTCACTGAGGAGAACAGATATACAATCTGACAGGATGACTCAATCCGTAGATGTCATCCAGCCTCTGTTCTTAATCATCCAATGCGCACAAAGGACTCATGAGTGGAGTGACTTCAGTGGCAGATGTTAAGGTAATTTATGGGCCAATAGCATGAACTCTTTCTCACAGAGGCTAATCTAAGCTACTGTTACTACTGAGAGTTGAACTTTGCTTGTAACAAAGGCCAATGCTGAACACTCTCTCCCTGATAAAGTAGTATCCTTTGAAGAGATCACCTGGTCGATGTGATAACATCAGAAAAAAAAAATCTATAGTTAGCCTTGAAACTGCCCTTTACACGAACCAATAAAAGGTATAAGATGAGAATTGGGGTAAGGGCCCCCAAACTCCCTAAACAAACCTGTTTAGCTAAAAATAATGACAATAATTAGTCGCGGTTCCCTTGTTAACTTCTCTATAACTGCTTCTCTGGAGCTGCGTAGTTAATGCTCAGAAAGATTCCTAACTTTTTCCATAGATAACATCACCCTTTAAAAACCTAAAGGCAGTTTCTGAGATATCTTCCAGGCACCATATTACAGTGGATTTGCTGACCGACCCAGACCAGCAGCCCCTAGAAAGAAACTGACTCACCTGGAATTGTGACCCCAGGAACTGAAGCAACACAAGATTGTGTCTACGTCTCTATAATTTTGTCCCAGACTTAGTCAATCAGCAGTACTAATTGCCTAATCCTTTGCCCACCAAACTACCCTTAAAAACCTGTCTCCCAAATTCTTGCAGAAGAGTGTTTGAGGAATTCCTCCCTTCTCCCTGCTTAGCATTCCCCGGAATTAAACTCTTTCTCCATTGCTACCCCAACTGGTTAGTGTATTGAGTGTACTGGCTGCTCTTTGTGCAGTGGGCACTACTACCAGAACAGGCGGCAACAGCCTATCTAGAACTGACACACGTTCCAGATTTGAGTTTACCTTCCCTATCCGCAGTGCCTGCGTCAGTGCCTCCATTTAAAAGTGCACAGAATTTCTGTCCTCCCAACATGAGATCCTACATGCTATCACCTCAGATCAAATGACACAATTTGCCATGAGGATCTTTATGACCACTAGCTATGCAACTCCAGAGTAGCAATTATAGAGATAGTAACTAGGGCAAATTTGCAACAGTAGGACATACCCACGGTATCTATTTGTCCTATGACATACCACACTTTCTGGAAGCTGATGGCCTTTGAGTATTGGAATGGATTTTTGAGGTTCAGCTGACAGACTGTTACCAAAAGTTTGATACTTGTCCTTGAAGCTTTGAGGTTTACATTCTAATATAAAGGAGACAGAAAGTAAGACCCTGAAGTAGCTCATGAAACTTCACCCCCAAATATGATTCCTTTATATAAATAGTATTTTGAATTAAAGTCCCTTAGAGATCAGAAAGCACTGGAAAGCGTTTCCCTTCCATCTTCATAAAAACCAGACCTGTCAAAAAACAGCAATTGTTTTACCCTCCCCTCTCTGTTATCTCAAAATATTACAGGAAAGAAGAAAGCAACTAGACCTGGCCCAGCCCATTTTAAAGATACTAATAGCTGTCTCTCAGGTTAATTTAATTTCCAAAGAGAATCATTTATAAGTCAGTCTATCCCCCCTCCATTCATTCTCCCAAGTATTAATTCATCCTTCCTAATAACCATTTATTGCCATTCAATAGAATTACTGTATTTTCATCTCTTCTTCCCTCTAAAATGAGGGCATATGAACTTCTGGACCAGAATAGAGTAGTAGATACTCACTCTGATTCTCCCCGTGTGCATGGTGAATAAATTTATGATCTATTTCTCATGTTAATCTTCCTAATTGTGAGTTGAGCTTCCAAGAGTGAAGAAGTTTTCATTCTGTTCCACAGCACATAACATAGTATGTTAGATAGAATTAATTATTATGGAAAAATCTAAAACAGAGAAGGAGATGGAAGGCGATGGGAAGGACCTGGAGGGACTGAGGTTATAATCTGAGATAGGGTGTTCAGGGCAGGCTGCACTGAAAAGGGAACGCGTTGGAAGTGAAGGAAAGATCTGTGTTGACAGGTGAGTCAAAGCCTTTCAGGCAGGGACCTGGCGTGGCAGAGGAGCAATGGAAAGGCCGGTGAGACTTGAATTAGGGGCCTGAGAAGAGGCCACAGAGGTGAGGGAAACAGACTGCACAGAACTTTGTAGTTCATTTTGGGAATTTGGCTTTTACTCAGAGTGAGACAAGAAGTGACGGTGGCATGTAATAATAGCCTGTTTTAATGAGATCATTCTGACTCCTGCAGTAAGAATTGATGTACGGGTAACAAGGGCAGGAATGAAGGGAATGGTTACAGGGTTATTGTAATAATCCAAAAGAGATGACTGAAGCTCAGACCACAGGAGTAGAAGTGGAAGCAGCAAGAAGGGGCAAAATTGTGGATCTATTTAATGGTAAAATCAAAAGAATACAGTTTGATTTCTAGTTCTATTTTTATTTCTTTTGGATTTTGGTTTTAGTATTACAGCCTATTGGGATATATTTAGATCCTATTCTGACTCTTTCCACAAATTTTACATTTTGTCTTCCTTATAGAAATAAGTTGAATCATAAACCTTGGATGAATTTCGAAATGTCATTAATGTTGACTTTGATCTTAAAACATCTTTACTTTAAAATCCTCACTATTAGAGCTGAGCCAGCCCATTTCAAAATCACAACTTTCCTCTTTCCATTTTTCACTCTCTTTCCATCTCACTTCTCAAAACTGTGAGGCCAGCAGTTCTCAACCTGTGGATCACAACCCCTTTGGGGGTCGAACGACCCTTTCACAGGGGTTGCCCAAGACCATCCCGCATTATTAGATATTTACATTATGTTTCATAACTAGCAAAATTACAGTTACTAAGTAGCAACAAAAATAATTTTATGGTTGGGGATCACCCCAACATGAAGAACTGTGTTGAAGGGTTGAGGCATTAGGAAGGTTGAGAACCACAGTGCTAGACTGATCCACTAAGGAGGAGCACAGCATGAACCATCCCAGCCTGGGGTCCCATCCCTGCAGCTTGACCAACCTGTGGAATCTGATCACATAATAGGCCTCAGCAATATAGGGTGTGGTGTTCCTAAGAGGATTATCTCTTTCCTTCTGGTTTCTTTCACACAAGCAGTCTTCTCTTTAGTAGTAAAGAATGTATTTCAATTCTGTGTAAAGTTTATTTTAGCTTCCTTGTTATAAGAAAATGGTTATTTCACAGTTAAACATGGCAAAGAATACATACAAATAAAAATCGGAAAATTTATTTTTAACCTTCCAACATCTTCCATAAGTGACCATGAAATTTATTAACACTTCATAATATCAAGATTCCCAGAAGCACAGTATGTAAAAGGACATAATAATTTAAAAATGTTATATGTGGTTTCCATTAGAAAGTTACTGATTTGCTACTCAAATAAGTATACATTCTCTTAATTTTCTAATCAAAGAATTACACTTACCAAAAGTACAAATTTAAGTGTTATCATCTACCAAGTAAAAAATATTAAGTATTCATTATTATTTGATAAACAACAAATTCTAGGAATCTAAGAGCACCCATCATGCAGTTTGCCAAGGTTGGTGGGCAGAATTAGGATTGTCTGTGGCTTTCAATAATTAAATGTAAGGGGGTAAACTTGGAAAAGTTTTTATTCTTATGGGTACAAAAAGGCAAAATAAGTAAAAGCAAAATCATGCCAAACAATTTTAGAAATGGTAGATAACCAATGGTCTTATCACAATCAAATCACGAGAGAATCTTTAGGGCATTGGAAATCACTTACAAAGAAAAAGGAAGGCAATGGGAAATAAGCCGACTCAGAATAGAATCACTGTCCGAAGATCTCTAACTGTAATTTTTTTGGTTAAAAAGTTGTCCAGTGATTTGTTGTCTTCAGAAAGTCTTTGGTACTAAAGCAACATTCAATTTAGTCTCATAAGGTCTCATAAATAAGTATAAAGAGAGAGTAGCTAACAGTTACATTTGGTAGAGAGTATGACTTACAAAGTCCAAGGCTTACCATTAAACTCCTGTGTGACATTAACCGGATAACCTCTCTGTCTCTTTATTTTGTTCAAGGCAAAATAATATTGCTCCTGCATGCTTAATAAAAAATAAGAAAATTTATCAAAATGTGAGAACCCTTAAGGTAATTTTTATAGATGGGGCAAACGTGAGAGCACTAATTATGAATTGCTTTGGTTTCTAGTCAACCAAATCCATTACAGCTGATTACAATTCTGTTGCCTTTTTCTCCCCATGAAATATTATGATTAACTAGATAATTTTCTTATAATCCTAATACACATCCATCTAAAGGGTTCTCTGGTATATAGTGTAGAACTCTGGTGATTTTCAGTTTTGAACCATGGTGGTTAGAGGATAGAGGAGAAAAGTTATGGAAAATTCCTATGACTCTCCATGGTTTGGGCTGTTGGGAATGGACACTTTATTTACATCATATTTATAAAACACACTGAAAACGTGAAGTCAAACTTATTTCCACCATCCCCAGGGAATTAGATAAGAAACCTGGGAATTTTTAAATCACTCTCAAATACAATTATTTTTCCTTACATTAGTCTTAGCAGGAATGATGATAACACTAAAAATACAGCAAACAAATTCTGAAAAAAAGTGAAAGTATTTGAAGGGCTTTCATCATATTTTAGATAGGTTTTACTCAGAAACTGAAATATAAAATTAGTTTTCAATACCTTACTTGTTGGTACTGGAAATAAAAACCACAGAATTGTTCACATTAAATAAATATTTCCTAGAAAACGATGAAACGATACATATAGATGTTGTTATATGATGTTATACAAGAGAATAGATGATGTTAATTCCATATCATGGGTTTCTCTTTGAATTTGAGCGGATAAAACTTTTAAGGTTATTTTCTCCTTTGTAGTGGCCAGTTGAGTTTCTTCTGGAGTTGGCTGGGGAATCGTCGTTTCTCAGCTTCAGGCTAGGCTTCCTTTTCCAAGGCAACGTTTGTGTTCACTGCCCAAGTGGCTCCCATCACATCTTGTTATTTTTGATGTTTTTCATTTTGGGATATTTCTATAAATAGAAAAAGAGGCATCCATCAGAAATATGTATTGGAAATAACCAGGAAGAAAACTGCCTGCTTTCAAATATGGTTTATACGACACTCAATGCATATAGCCTTTTTAAGAAATAATGGGTAGCAAAGTAGAAGAGCCCAAAAATAACATAAAAGGAAGAAATGTAGATTCTTCAGAAATAAGATCAATATTTCTATGCGACAGTAGATAATACTTTAGGTTTTATCTAAAGTAAAGTGTTTTTCAATTGACAAAATGCTTTTCTTTGCATTTTAGTTTATCTTTCAAGGCCTCTGTTACACAGGCAGTGTAAAGGTGGGAAACTGGGGCCCCAGTGAAGCGGAGCCCTGCCCAGCAGTCAGGCAAGTGGTGAGTGACTGAGGCTGATGGTGTCTAAAGATGTCTGATTCCAGCCCCAGAAATCTCAGCTGCACACTGTACTCACAGACTACAGCACAAGCCTGGAGGAGTTCTGAGGACTACAGAGGAGGAAAGGGGTACCTGTAAGTGTTCAGCTGCAGAAAAAGCAACAGGTCTCAAGCATCGTCTGTGCTATCTAAAGCTCCCAGTTAACAGAGACCCAGACCTGACATTAACACAGCGAGCAAAGCAAGCTGTGTTACAAACAGGAATTCTGTCTGTCTTCACATAAGATGCTTCAGTCCTTTCCACTATAAGTTTTATTTAATTTTATTTATTTATTTTTTTAAATTATTTTTTGTTAAATCATAACTTTGTACATTGATGCATTTATGGCATTCAGGGTCTACTATAGTGTTAAAGGAGCATGAGGGATTACCAGATTTAAAAATACCTAAATAAGCAGCACCCCGATGGTTAAGAGGATCAGAAAACCCAACATCTCCCCCTCTCTATTGCACTTGAGATCTGTGGCATGGGTGTTAGCCGCCTGGACTCAGAGAGAAACTCGCCTAGCTCCTGCTCCTGAGCTCTCAGCCTATGAATGACTTTATTCCTTTTCTCTTCCTCCCCCCTCCCTGTCTCCTTCCTTTCCAGTCTCACATTTTCCCTCCCTTTCTTCTTTCTTCCCTCCCTCTCTTCCTTTCCTTCCTCCCCTCTTTCTTCCTTTGAATTCTCTTCAAGAGAATTCTTGAATTCAGAACTATCTGAATTACCTAATGTGAGTTATCTAGTCTTCGTGTGCCTTACTTTCTATTTTTTTTAAAGAAGAGGAAAAGGCTAATAAAATCTATTTTATGAAATAGTTACAGAGATTAAATGAATTAATAAATATAAAAAGCCTAAAACTATCTCACCCACTACTGGTGATTTTTATGATGCATGTGAAATACAAAGACAGAACACGGTTTTGTGACTGCTGAGGACCTCCCAGACTAATTGGGAAAGGAGAAAGGCGACGTCAAAGCAGAAGGCACTGAAATTTCCCCCCAGATCATGTTAATTCCCCCAACGGCCTGAACTTGTTTCCCTCTGTCAACCTCTCCCTCAGTGCTCACTGGGGCTGGAGGTGGTCAGTGTCTGGTGGGGAAATGAGCCTGGATTCCATCCTCTCTCCTCCTGATTCACTGTCCTCAACTGCTGCCTTCAGATTTTTTAGGTCTTCCTTATATCACAAACATCAATAAAACTACACATTATAGATAAAAGAACACAAGATTTTTAGGCAGGATGCCCAGATTTAATTCCCCCTTCTATCACTTACTATCTTTGTGACTTTATCTGTGGAAAAAGGAATAACAACAATATTTCTCCCTCATGATGCTGCTTTTCTTGGGTGGGTGACAGATGAGGGCAAATGAAATCGTTGTGTTGTAGTACAGAGAACAGGAATCTGAAGACCCCGGTCTGATTCCTAAGGCTACAACTGACTGGCTGTGTGTCTTGAGGAATCTCTGAATTTCATTTCGTTATCAGTGAATGAGCTTTCATAATAATAACTGAATCACAGAGCTGAGGAAATATCAAATGAAATAATGGACCCGCAAGTGCTTTGTAAAATGTAAAGTGCTACAGAATTATTACTTGCTATTACCATCTCATATTCACATAAAACTATTACAAGCCTGTAGTTTGAAAGTTTAATCTGTCATCCTGACAGTTATTAGTCTCACTCTCCCATGTCAATAAGCTGATTTAAGAGAGTACATAGTCAAGCAGAAAAATGGGACTCGAGGAAATTAAAGTAATTATATTATCTCCAAATAAAATAATAGGATTTGAAAAATCTTAGTTTTAGAAAGGATCTTATGAGTCACCTCACCCTGCCTGATCTAGCCCAACCTTCCACCCCATGCCGGGGTCCTCTAAATAATACCCATCCCCTGGTGGCCAGCTCTAGTTGGCAGAGCAAAAGATTTTACATTAAATAGAAACGGTGCTCCTTATTTCAAGAGATCTCAAAATGTGTAGGAACTATTTTTCTCTGACAGTTATTTAGGTTTTATAGTATAAATCGATTTAAAATCTTTATGATTTTTGGCTTTCATCACCCAATCCTTTTGGAATGATCTCCAGTTTAATAGGAAGGTGATGTTTCTCGTATTGAATTAAAGAGTCACTAAACTTAGGTGATCACATTGACCGAGGGATTCGGATTCATCTAGACTACGTTCCTTAGAGACAAAGCCATATAGGGTCTTCGTCCATGGAAGAGTAGACACAGAATGGAGTTTTGTTTTGTTTTTCTCTCCAAAAAATACAGGTGTCCTTTAACCGTCAGAATCTATATCTTGGTGAGAATAACCCGCCGCTTAATCCACAAAAGGAAGTTATAAGCAAAATAGAAGGGAATAAAAATTTTCTGGCATTTTAATCTTCTCATTTCGTGTATTTTGAAAGGATCAAGTACAACTATATCTAAAAGCAATTTACATTATCTTATAAAGCTGATGTTTCCTAAAGTATTAATTTGAACCAAGGCTATTCACACCTCACTTTCCTTCTTGGGATGACTGAGTGACATCTCCTAAAATTGCTTGACCTGATGTTGAACAGTCAAACATGCATTGAGACATCTCCCTCATTTAGGACGCAGCTTAAATGTGGTCTCTTAGGCTCTTTCCTTCAGGTTTTCAACTGGATTTTCACTTGTGTTTTCATCTCCCATCCACTGCCTTTTTCTTACCACCTTTTGTAATCAAATTTTTGGCTGAGTCTGAACAAATAAGTAGTTGATGACTCCTTTATTCTCCCTCTCATTTGTAATGATTAAGCAGAGTGTGCACCATGTCTCTGAGAAGAGTTTTCTATCCATACACTGGCAACTGTTTTTTGCACATAGAAAATGTTTTGTCCATGCCGAACACATTATCTGTCAAGTATTAAACAGGAGTCCCGGCTTCGTTTCTTTATTTAAGAAATAGATGGTGTCCCAAAACATAAGGAAAATGGGAAATGGTAGCGGAATGTACCATTAGTTACAAAATATTAATTATAAAATTTTATAAAATAGTTAAAAAATATTTTCTACCAGCCTTGTGGCCAGAGATACCATCTTCCAGTAATTCACCAAAATGAGGAGGGCAAAGAGAGAGGAGAGGCAGCTGATACATGTTCTCTAGGCCTTTTAGAAAATGTAGAATTGTTCCTTTGGCCATATAGATGTGAATCTACCAGAAAGGTGATATTGTAGACATCAAGGGAATGGGTCCTGTTCAAAAAGGCATGCCACACAGATGTGACCATGGCAGAACTGAAGGAGTCTACACTGCAGGCGTCCTCAAACTATGGCCCTTGGGCCACATGCGGCCCACCTAGGACATTTATCCTGCCTGCCAGGTGTTTTTGCTGCCGCTGCTTATCCTGCTTAGCAGCTGACTCTTCCCAGGGCCTGCAGTCCAACCCTCCAACGGCCTGAAGGACAGTGAACTGGCCCCTGTTTAAAATGTTTGAGGACTGCTGGTCTACAGTGTTACCCAGCATGCTGTTGGCATTGTTGCAAACAAACAAGAGAAGCATTAATGTTCGTTTGAGCATATTAAGTATTCTAAGAGCAGAGAGAGCTTCCTAAAATGCATAAAGGAAAATGACCAGGAAAAGAAGGAAGCCAAAGAGAAAGGCATCTGGGTCCAACGGAAGCACCTGCCTGCTCTACCCAGAGAAGCTCACGTAGTGAGAACCAGCCAGAGCTCCTGGAACCCATTCCTTATGAATTCATGGTGTAAAAGGCATACAGCATAGCATGCAGAGAACTAAGAGAACCAATGGAACAAGAACATGAGGTGCTGGAAGCTATTCCCCAGGAACCCATGGCATAATAAGGTCTACAGTGTAACATGCAGGAGAACCAAGAGAACAAGTCGAGCAGGTGCATAAAGTGCTGGAACCCATTCCCCATGAATTCATGGCATCATAGGCACAGCAAGCTTTGTCACAGTCAATGGGAAGTCTCCCTCCTGAGCTGCTGGAACCTTTCTCCTATGAATTGAAGGCATAACTGGTATTAAAAATAAAAGGCTACTGTAAAAAAAAAATTCTCTATGCACTGAGCACCTCTTTGTAAAATATTGTAATGAATATTTGTAACTAAAGGTACCGTTAGCTACAGTTTCCCATTTTTGTATGTATGATGACTTTAGACGTGACCTTTGGGACATGTGTACCTATTGAGAACCTATTATGGGCCAAAATACTCTTCTAGAATCTAAGGAAACAGCAACTTAATAAACATCTTTGCCTTCATGGTGCTCATATGACTGATAATCACAATAAACAGGGGATGTAAATGATAAGTTAAATAGCACATAGAAGAAAGGCCCGGCTGGGGAGCTGACAGTGTTTCTATAAATAAGGTGGTTATGGCAGGGATCACTGAGAAGATAACTGCAGACAAAGAGGATCTAACAGAGGTAAGGCTTGAGAGCCACCACCTGGATCTCTGGGGGAAGTTTATGCCACTTATTAAAAACAGCCTAAGCAAGACTTGAGGATGGAGCTTCCCTTGGGTGTTTGAGTGAGAAAGGGAGAGAAATAGAGAAGCCACTCAAAGACATTTTTAACTATTTCTTTTTTAAAATCTCAGATTAATATAAGGGTATATACAATTAGGTTACATTGTTTGCATTTGTTAAGTAAAGTCCAAGTTGTAGCTGAGCCCTTCACCCAGGAGGTATGCTGTATCCCCTACATGGCACCTGACAGGTGAGAACTTGCCACGCCCCCTCCCCCTTCTGGAATTTAAATGTTTTTCTCTGGTGTGGCCATGCAGCTGTTTGTATTAATATTGAGTAAATTGGATGCTTGCTTTTCTATTCTTGTGAAACTTGACTTAGGAGGATATTTGCCAGTAGAGGATTTTGAGGAGAGGAATTACACAATCTGGTTGGGATTTTAAAACATTTACTCGAGCTGTTAAGAATTGATCCTATAATTCCTCTGCTAGGTATATATCAAGAAGACCAAAAATCACGCTACAATACAGATATATGTACCAGAATGTTCATTGCTGCCCAATTCACAATCACTAGGTCATGGAAGAAACCCAGGTGCCCATCGACCCATGAATGGATCAATAAATTATGGTATATGTATACCATGGAATATTATGCAACCCTAAAGAAAGATGGAGACTTTACCTCCTTCATGTTTACATGGATGGAGCTGGAAAATGTTCTTCTTAGCCAAGTATCTCAAGAATGGAAAAAAAAGTATCCAATGTTCTCAACCCTATTATGAAACTAATTGTTAACTATCATAGGAAAGCTATAACCCCACTGGAGCCCAACACTACCCGGAAAAGGAGGCGGGGGGGCGGGGACGGGAAGGATGGGTGAAGGGACGGTGATTGCGGGGATCATGCCTATGATTTTTCCTATAGGGGTACATGTGAATCTTTCTAAATGTTGAATATAAATGTCTTAACACAACAACAACAACAAAAAAAGAATGGACACTAGGGGGCAAGTGCGGAACCAGATAGACTAGAAAGGCAGGATCAG
>CAUYQV010166131.1:0-66886 GCA_963574575.1 Galagoides demidoff
GGCACCTGTGGTCCCAGCTGCTTGGGAGGCGGAGGCAGGAGACTCACTTGAGCCCAGGAGTTGGAGGTTGCTATGAGCTGTGATGTCATGGCACTCTACCCAGGGGGATAGCTTGAGGCTCCGTCTCAAAAAAAAAAAAAAGAAAAGAAAACTAACAAGAGCAGCGCAGAAGACAGACAACATTAAAAACATGTATTTGGATGTAGGACAACTCAGTTTAGGAAGTACAGTGATGGTTGGAATCTACTGTATAATAAAAATTCTACAAATACCATTTTGTTTCCATCAATAAGAAATTTATTTGTTCTTAAAAAAATCTAAATGCTGGCATTGTCTAGAAAAATTTAACAGGGTCATTTGTAACTGTTACAAGGTTGAACTACTGAAACTTGTTCACTGAAGCATTTTGACTTGCATTAATGCTTCGCGCTCCTGCATTTATATTAAAAATTCAGGCACAAATGAAAAAATGGAAAACCTGCCAATTTCCATCCCCTATTTTTCCACTTGCAATCCTATACTCAAGTATCTTTTGACCCTGTGGGGAAAAATGTCTGAGGTTCAGAACTACCAATAACAAGAAGAGAATTTCTTGTTTTTGAGAATGAAATGTTTCCCCATGATGGTGGATTCCCAAGCGCGTTCTCCATGCATGCGGTGTACTAGCTGGGTGTTCTCTGGCATAACTGCTACACATTTGGCATGGGTAGCACACAGGTTGGTGTCTTCAAAAAGGCCAACCAGATAGGGTTCACTTGCCTCCTGCCAAACGCCAGTATCGGCACTCTGGAAGTGCAGATCTGTCTTGAAGTCCTGAGCAATTTCTCCCACCAGATGCTAGAAAGGAAATTTGTTAATCAGAAATTCAGTGGATTTTTGGTAGCATCTAATTTCACAGAGGGCCCCAAACCAGGCCTGTGAAGCTGTGGTATAAAGACCTCCTTACTTACCACCCCCTTAGACTAGAGCTTGGCAAGGTGGAGGCAGCACTGGTGTTAGTGACAGCCCAGTAGCCTGGATTTTATTATTTGTGCCTAAAGTAAAAGTGGGAAGAGTGACTTTGCATAGATCACTTAGATGGGCAAGTTCTGTGAACTAAGTGCCTTCCATGCAGCACTCTTTACATAACACTCAACCCTACAAAGCTGATACTATCATCTGACTTCATTGATGAGGACCCAGAGATTTCAGGATATAACCAGCTTGTCCAAGGCAATGCGGTAATAAAAGCAGAGTGCAGATTTGAACCAGGCCAGAAGGACTCCAAAGTTTGTGCCTTTCTTTTTTTGTTGTTTGTTTGGGTTTTGTTTCGTTTTGAGACAGTCTCACTCTGTCATCCTGGGTAGAGTGCCTTGGCATTAGCTCAACTCACAGCAACCTCAAATTCCTGGGCTCGAGCAATACTCCTGCCTCAGCGTTCAGAGTAGCTGGAACTACAGGTGCCTGCCATTGCGACTGGCTAATTTTCTTTCTTTTTAGTAGAGATGGGGTCTTGCTCTTGCTCAGGCTAGTTTGGAACTTCTGAGCCCAAGCGAGCCTCCCGCCTCAGCCTCCCAAAGTGCTAGGATTACAGGTGGGTGCCACCTCGCCCAGCCAAGTTTTTGCCTTTACGATGGATATTGTGCCCATTCTCCCACTCTATTGTGATAGGAGAATCACTCCACCCTTGTCTTGTAATATCATATTTCCTATTTATAAGGAAAACTATTCTGATCCAACCTTTTGCATCCCAGCACTAAGTTTGACCTTATCTTGTTAAATTTTAACTTTAGTTGATAAATAATAATTGCATATGTATTTATGGGGTACAATGTGATGGTTTGACATATGTATTATACCATTGGTCTCATTTTCTATCTGAAATACTCTATTCGAAAAGCCAAGATATTCACTGGCCCTAGGAAAAAACACAATTCTGTTAGAAAGTTTGAGTAGAGGCTGCAAGACTTAACTTTCAAGTTCTATGAGATTTTAGTAAGTACCCAGAGGCCCCCCAGGTTCTGTTCCATTGCTTCACTTCATCTTCTTGACAAGATGTCTGTCTTGATGACATAATGACATTACAACTGAGAGTCATAACTAAGACCAGGTTTTACAAGGCTAAGGTCAGGAAGTCAGGGCAAAGTCACTATTTCTGGAGGAGTGACAAACAGGTTGTCAAACTTGCCCTCCTGTTCACCAGAGATGTTACTCCTACATGCAATGGACTCAGATTTTCACTGATCTTTGAGTTAAGGGAGTCAGAATTCTCACAGAGAGGAGTTATGTAAGTTTCCATCACCTTCCAAGGGGCAGGTTCCAGTAGATGTGAAAGTCTTAGCAAGTAACAAGGCTATATCAACAGAGGCCTCAGTTTCACCATCCATAAATAGGTATAGCAAGTCCCCAGATTGTGGAAAAGATTAAATAAGCTATGGATAAAAGTGCCTGGCACTTAGTGAACATTTAATGGCTTGAAGGCTATGTAATCCTAGCACTTTGGGAGCCCAAGGCAGAAGGATGAGAGAGACCCTGTATCTACTAAAAATAGAATAGAGTGTTGTGCTGGGTGCCTGTGGTTCTAGCTACTCCAGAAGCTGAGGAAGAAGGATCGCTTGAGCCCAGGAGTTTGAGGTTGCTGTCAGCTGACACCTCAGCACTCTAGCCTGAACAGAGCGAGACTCTGTCAATAAATAAATAAATAAACAAAAGTAGCTATGATCAGTCTCATTTTTATTAAATGTAGATCGATTTTGAATTTGTTCAGATACTTGAACATATTGTTATTTACATTATGATAACTAACAATGTTACCTCCAACAGATGCAGAGCTGTGGATCCAGAGCAGCATCTGCAGGAGCTGGGGAGTCATTCCAGGCTCTCAGCCCCGTGTTCTGGCAACAGTTTGATCTGAAGATGGCAGCCAGGGTGCTCTGGGGCAGCCTCAGCCTGCTCCGAGTGCTGTGGTGTCTCCTTCCGCAGACAGGCTACGTGCACCCAGATGAGTTCTTCCAGTCACCTGAGGTCATGGCAGGTAAAGCTCCCACATGTGGTTAAGATGAAGTTGCAGCAAAGTCTGGCTGAGGCGCTGGTGGGCTCCCTCGTGGAGAGAGAGGAGCATATCTGTGCAGATGAGCTGCAAATCCACAAGCAAAGTGGTAGCAGGCACTCTGGGAGAAGGACTTAGAAGTGGGGACTTCACTTCTCCTTCCTGACCTTCAGAATGATCCTCATACCTCTTGGATGTTTCCCTTCTTGGACCAACAGCACAGCTCATTTAGAATGAAAGTTGTGTTGGACTTCTCGGTGGAACAATTCTAGAGTTGGGCTTCCCTAGGGGTCCGGAAAGCTTACACAGGACATGAGCTGAGATAATGAAACATTTCTTCTGTAGGTTCACATGAGGTAATACAGATCTCTGATTCCTGCTTGTTGGAGCTTATCTGCTTGGTGGTACAGGGCACGCCGTGAGGATGGTTGCCAGGGGCCTTGAGGCTTTTCAGATGCTGTGGGCTTGTGGCTTCCTCCTCATGGTTCAAGGTGGCTGCTTTAGTGCCAGCTATCAAGTCTAAAAATAGGTTTTCCAGTGGACAGAGGAGATGGGCATACTTATTCTCTTTAAGGTCATATTTGTGAAGTCACATAATTTTGACCCATTTGTATCTTATTGGTCAGAGTGTATCATAACCACTCCTAGCTGGGGAAAAAAAAAAAGATGGGAAGTATTCTTTTTATACTTGACCAAGTGCCCAGCTAGAGAGACTAAGGAAGACTAGGTACTAAATAATGGGCAGACATCCAGCTACCTTTGCTTAATAAGTGGATTTGTTTTTTTAAGTTAAAAGGTTCAGGCTTCTTTCCCACATATTTTTATTTATTTTTTATTTCTTTGAGACAAAGCCTCAAGCTGTTGTCCTGAGGAGAGTGCTGTGGCATCACAGCTCACAGCAACCTCCAATTCCTGGGCTCAGCAATTCTCCTGCCTCCGCCTTCCAAGTAGCTGGGGCTACAGGCACCCACTACAATGCCCAGATATTTTTGGTTGCAGCCATCATTGTAGTTTGGTGGGCCTGGGCTGGATTCAAACTCGCCAGCTCAGGTGTATACGGCTGGCACCTTAGCCACTCAAGCCACAGCCTTTTTTTTTTTTTTTTTTGCAGTTTTTGGCCAGGGCTGGGTTTGAACCCGCCACCTCTGGCATATGGGGCCGGTGGCCCTACTCCTTTGAGCCACAGGTGCTGCCCTTTTTTTTTTTTTTTTTTTTTTTGCAGTTTTTGGCCAGGGCTGGGTTTGAACCCACAACCTACAGCATATGGGGCTAGTACCCTACTCCTTTGAGCCACAGGTGCCGCCCTTTCCCACATATTTTTAAAGCCTGAGCCAGGCCACACATAATGCCTCCTGCCTGTAATCCTAACACTTTGGCAGGTTGGGGTAAGAGGATCACTTGAGGCCAGGAATTTGAGACCAGCCTGGGAAAAACAGCAAGATCCCATCTCTTAAAAAACTGTTTAGAAAATTAGGCTGGGTACGGTGGCTCATGCCTGTAATCCTAGCACTCTGGGAGACTGGGGCAGGTGGATCGCTTGAGCTCAGGAGTTCCAGACCAGCCTGAGCAAGAGCGAGACCCTATCTCTACTAAAAATAGAAAACTAGCCAGGCGTTGTGGCAGGCACCTGTAGTCCCAGCTACTTGAGAGGCTGAGGCAAGAGGATTGGTCAAGCCCAAGAGTTTGAGGTTGCTATGACACCATGGCACGCTACCCAAGGCACAGAGTAAGACTCTGTCTCAAAAACAAATATAAAATAAAATAATAGAATAGAATAGAATAAAAAATATTAGTGATGTGTGGTGGTATGCAACTGTAGTTCCAGCTACTCCAGAGGCTAAGGTGGGAGAATCTCTTGAGCTCAGGAGTTTGAGGGTGCAGTTACCTCTGATGACACCACTGTACTCTTAGCCCCACCAGCAGAGCAAGACCTTGTCTCTAAATAACAACAACAATAATAACAATAACCAAAACCTGAGCCAGTAAAGAGCAGTCAGATTGATCTGATCCTAGATTTTCTGTTTCCCTTTTACCATCTGACATAGATACATAAAATGCTGGAGGAGTAAATAGCAGAAGCAATGAGCCTGAATGACCCCCAGGCCAGATAAGCAGCTCTCAACAACCAGCAATGCTATCAAGCCTGAAATGCAGTGGACAATGGGGGTTGGAGTGGAGTTGCAGAAATTTAAGAGTTTGAACTCTTGGCTCGGCGCCTGTGGCTCAGTCGGCTAAGGCGCCAGCCATGTACACCTAAGGTGGCAGGTTCGAATCCGCAGCCTGGGCCCGCCAAACAACAATGATGGCTGCAACCAAAAAATGGCAGGGCTGTTGTGGCGGGCGCCTGTGGTCCCAGCTACTTGGGAGGTGGAGGCAGGAGACTCGCTTGAGCCCAGGAGTTGGAGGTTGCTATGAGCTGTGATGCCATGGCACTCTACCCAGGGGTATATCTTGAGGCTCCGTCTCAAAAAAAAAAAAAAAAAAAGATTAGAATGGGGGTTCTAGGAAAGCCAAGGTGGGAGAGGTGGCTAACAGGCTTGGACATAGCAGTGGGGACTCCACCCCCAAATGCTGAATACCTATGCTCAGGGTACATTGGAAGGTGCAGGTTACCTGTGTGTGATCCACAGTGCTGACTCTGGTCTGCAGTACAGCCTCTGGCTCAATCTTCTTTCTAATGGCCAGACTGCTGACAGTCATGGTTTCCGTTTTCACGGGCTGTAGGGAGATGAGGGAGAATGCTCCGTAACTCAAGCTCCAGCATGATTCCTGTTCACAGGCAACTATGGTATAGGGTCATCAGGTTATCTCCTACCACCACAGCTGGCCAAAGGTCTGGAAGGACATGCAGGTCAGGGTGAAAGAGGTATGGTGTTATATCACAGATAAACAGCCTAAGAGCCAGAATTACCACCTGGAGGGCCTGCCCCACACCCCTGTACCATACAAATTCATGGTAGTTGCATGCTGCCATTAGGAGAACATTAACTATTCCATTAATATACTATGTTCTAGGCCCCACACTAAGTGTTTCCCTTACATACATGAGTGCCTGAACCCTGGAAGACTTCAATGACTTCCCAACTGCTTCAGCTGAACTCTTTTAGAATAGGAGCCATACATGCTTAAGCAGTGGTTCTCAACCTATGGGTCACAATCAACGAAAATACATCCTGCATATCAGATATTTACATTATGATTCATAACAGTAGCAAAATTACAGTTATGAAGTAGCAACAAAAATAATTTTATGGTTGGGGGTCACTACAACATGAGGAACTGTATTAAAGGGTTGCGGCATTAGGAAGGTTGAGAACCACTGTGCTTAAGGCTTCCAGAGGGCCAGGCAGGAGATGTACATGAGTGAAGCAGGCTCCCTGAGGACTGGGGTGAAATGGAAAGCATGTGGGATGCCACTCAGGTTTGCCCAGCTGTGACCATGGCCTCTGAGTGACTGTCTGAGTTTTTTAAAAAGTGTAAGAAAATCCTAGATTTTATATCCAATGTCCTGATTTTTAAACCAGAGTCAAAGAAAATACATCTGCTGGCCAGATTTGGCCTGGGGCCACCAGTTTACAGCCTTGACTCTAGAAGTCTAGTGTCCTCCACTGGGCCTAATTCACGACCACACTCACTATAGGTGTTAACATATGAGAGCTAACTTGTCATCTGGTTGGAGGGGTGATGGTGAGGGGGGTTTCTTATAGGGGGTTAGAACCCTGCAATCCAGCCATTTATTCACCTAATCATTTGTTAGTACCTAGTATATGACAGGTGGGGAGCTGCCACCTGTTGGGAAAGCAGGCCTGTCTGCCACTCACCTGACTACTCAGGGTCATGCTGGAGCAGAAGCATTACAGACTAAGGGGGCTGTGCAGGAAATATTTCCACCCAGAGTGGTCAGGAAACCCTTTGCTAGGGCAATGACATCTGAACTTTGTCCTGAACTTGATAGTTTTGCAAGGCACAGAAAGGGAGAAAAAAAAAAAGTCTACCCAGAGAGTAGAGTCCAGAGGACACGCTTATATTTCAATGCCTGAAAAGTGGGGAGAGAGGCTGGGGCTAAAAGAGATGAGGGGGCAAAGATGATGGGGGCAGAGATGTGTCACATCTTAGAAAGATCCCTTTGCAACTCTGTAGAAGAGGGCCACAAAGTGGAGAGGCCCAGACAGAGTCTGTCCCTCCTCAGTGACCATATTTTCTCTTCTCCAGGAGTCCCCATTGCCACCCTGAGACTCCAGGGCCAGATGGATTTAAACTGCTGCCCCTTCCTCAGGAAGCCCAGGCCCCTAGGAGATGAGCCAGGATCAGAAAAAACCATTCAACTTTCAGACCAGGCTTCAGGAGCCCCTGAGAATCCACAGACACATGCTCTCTGCAGGTGCCATGCAACATGGGCAAGGGGAGGAGGAGTCAAGTAAGACCAGACTGTCCATCATCGCTTGACCTTAGCAAGCGATGGGGTCGCAAGGTTAAAACGCCAAGGAACACATGTTAGGGGTAAACTGACAAGGCAAACATGCGAGTGCAGAACCATGCTGCTCTGCATGGGGCAGTCATGCAACACGAGACAGAGCTTCGGGTTGCAGGCTGGCTGGCAGTCTTCTCACAGGTGGCCCAGGGCCTTCTGAGCATGCACTGCCCAGTGGGCCGGGTCTCGATGAAGCTCCACCATACCTCAAACTGGGGCATATCTGGGGTGGAGCAGGCCCCTCGATCTGGGCTGTCCTCAATGCCCCCAGATTCATCATCCTGGCTGGGGGGCCCCTTGCTGAGGTCCCGGGAGAACACCAGGCCTTCTGTTTCTGAGTCGCTTTTGTCTCGGTCGAGCTCAGGAAGGCTGCGGGAGAAGTCTTCAAAGGCGCTGCCATGGTAGTCACCAATAACTGTGAAGTCCACTTCAGCCTCTAGGCTGGACGTGGAGCTGACTGTGATGCTGGAACACTTGCGCTCAATGGCCAGGTGGTTGTCCTTCAGGAACACTGCATCTCTCTCCTGGTCCTGGTCTTCATCTCCTGTGTCACTCTCGGGGGCCCGGGGACGTGGTGGTTTGACTTTCTCCTCCGAGCCCTCCCTCAGCCCTGCTCTCTATGACCAGATAAAATCAAAGGAGTAGGGATGTGGGGTAGGGAGAGAGAAAGAGAAAAAGAAATCAAGATGGTGAATTCAGAAGAAATCTTGGAGCTGTGTCGACATCCTGATGGAAGAGCAGGTCAGGAAATGAAAAACACTTCCAAGAAAGATTCTTTTAAAACACAACAAACTTGAAAAAAACAAAACAAAAACCCAAAACTTCTCAAGAGCAGGGATGCTCCTTTCTGATGGTCTCACACTGATGGCAAAGCAAGTACAAAGCAAACACCCTGCCAGTAAGGCCTAGACAGGTGGCTCCATCCAGAGTTTGGATCTAGAAGCTTATCAGAAGCAGCACTGTGCGAAAAGCAGGGATAGAAGCCTGGACCCCAGGCCCATCAGTGCAGGTGGGCATTGAGAAACAGAAACCCAAGAGGGAGACCCGAGGATTCAGGAAAACCCAGGAAGGGAAGGCAGAGAGGCTGGAGCCCAGAGCTTTGAGAAACAAAGAGGAAGCCAACATAGTTTGTCAATTCCACTGAGTCTCCATGGGAGGGATAAGCATCAAATAGAGGGAGGAAGGATACAGGGTTGGGTCCCTTGAGGACCAGCTTCCTGGGAGCCAGGGGCTACACCAGTTCCACCCTGAGCTCCATGAGTGGACCACAGGCAAGTCATGGAGAGGAGGCTCTGCCCCATCAGTGTAATTGACAACAGAAGGCCAAGGCAGTGCCTGGGGGAACCAGCAACTCTTGTTGTCCATCATACATACCTCTCAACTGGCCTGTCAGGGATTAAACACCACACACATTTTTGGCTGGTGCATGACATTCTTTTTTAAGACCAATCTAACACTCACGAAATACTTTTTTAAAATGTGGCTTCAGATTTCTATGGCTTCAGTGAGCTTAAGAGATTCACTTGCTGAAGGAGCCTCCATTTAACCAGTTTCTGGAAGGCTGAGAGGTGTGAGGAATACATTCCAGACAAGCCAGAGTTGAGCAGCCACAAGAGGTGCTGCCAGAGCAGGTGGGAATCTAAGGCGGCGCTGCACCCTGACTGGGTGAAGATGACTGGGTCATCAGGGCACAGAGGGACTGCAGAGACCTGAGGGCCCGAGGGGCTGGCGAATCTCAGGTGCCCCCCCTTTCCAGGGGTGTTCGCTGCTAAGCTGGTGAAGTGCTTCTCTTCCCTGACCGCATCTCCGGATTTGTTCTGGATTAGAGAAAATAGTTAGTCTTAAGGAGGCAGAAAGAAACCTGGCACTGGGACTGAGAGGGAACTAAAAGCGAATGATAGAAACCTCTGGACTGTCAGCTTCCCCAAGGCAGGAGAACCAGGGATGGGACAGGATGAAGAAAGATCATTGGACAAGCCAAGCAAGATAGGTAGGAACCCGGCAGGTAGGAGCAGCAAGGCAAAGCTCATGTGTTATTTGCTGGTAGTGGTGCTACCTTCTCCACAGGGAATGTGTGACTCTCTGGGCACCAAGTCACAGCAAAAGCTGAGGTTGTTTGTGGCCAAGCTAACATAGGTCAAGCAGATAAACTCATCTTTTGGCCTGAACTACACGCAGTCCTGTTTGAGGAAAAGAACTCATAGGGATGGGTAAGCAGCCTCTGATTGCAGTAATGATGAGGGCGACTGAAACATGCTCCTAAGAACTACACAGCATGCAGCCAGCCCCCATGGGCAGCGGGCAGCGGTGGGGGCTCACATGGCCAGTTACCCCAGTAGCTTCCTCCAGCGTGGTTTCACAGCCTGAATCAGGGGACATGAGCTCTAGTTCTGTGTGTCCTTCCTCGCAGGACGCAGTGGAAATGCCCTCCCCGAAGTTTCTGGAAGCCACAAGCATCCCTGGGAAATGTGTAGCTTTGGGGCTAGTAAAGTCCCCTGGGGGCTGGGGTTGGACAAAGCCCAGGTCTAAAAGCTTATTTCGCTGTTGCTCTACCTGTCCCATGGGGAGCTCTGAAGACAGCTCATTTGAAAGGGCTCTTGTTTCACCCTGACTTGTTCTGTGAGTTTCAGCTCCCTGGGTCTCAAATATCCGAATTTTGTTGGCCACTGAGGTCTTGCTAATATCTTCCAGGGAGCCCTCTTGGCCACTGGCCTGGAAACAGGTCATCTCCTTTTGCTTCTCCAGGGGCTTGGCCCCCTCAGCATTTTCGAGGACAACTCTGTGCTTTCTGCTGGTGACGGGAGGTACCCTGCGCTCACCTCCTATGTCAATAAACCCTACACGGTCCTTAGGTTCTGGGCTCTCTCTAAGAGGATGGACATGTTTGAGAAATACAGAGGACTGTTCTCCAAGGGGATTCTTGAGCTCCAAAGGCTTCCCTGACCCATGAGGCACTAGGCTTGGAAACGTTTCCTCCAGAGCTTCCAAAGCCTCCAAGTGACCAGGAGAGGCTGGCAGGGGGATGATCACCTCCATGTGAGGAAAGGCTGAGGCCTCGTGGTCCTCCATCCCAGGTCTTCCTGTCTGGGTGTGACCTACTCCCCTCTCTTTGGACAGGAGGTTGCCTCTGTCTGGTTTGGCTGGCTTCCTGACATTTGGAGGGATGGCCCACAGAAGGGTGCAGGTCTGGGTGTTTGGATGCACAACCTCTCTTCTATCAAGTGACTGGTTCTTTAATCCTGCTGTGAGACTTTTCTCAGCCTTTCCTGGCAAATCTCCACTCACAGAGCCTTTTACCTCTTTAGCTGCACTGGGTGTTTGGTGGATAAACTCTCCTTCCACCCTCCACTGGGCTTCTTCCCAGTCCTTAGCAAATGTCAGCCCCAGAGAGGGTCTCTTCAGGTCCTTTGGTCTTTCATGACTCTTGGGTGGCTTTCCCCCTTCCTCTGAGGAAGTTGTGTGGGCTTCATCCCTGTTCCTGCTGGAAGCTGTGGCAGAACTCCTTGGGTCTGAGGAATTCAGCTCTAGTCTGGTCTCATCCCCAGGAGGAGCATCTAGGTGCTCTTCTCTCTCTTCTGGGGGTGGAGGGAGAACTTGGTCTTCTGGGTCTTTCTCTCCATAGTTTAAATAGAAGCTCCTCTCTCCAAAGGAGGTATCAGTTTCATCACTTGAGTCAGCTCTGGCTTCCACATGGGCTGGATCCAATAGAAATGACTGGAGTCCTCCTTTGTCTGAGGCTGGAGAAGGGATGTCTACCTCTGCTGGCTTAGTCCCTGGTGCAGTGGGTCCCCCACAGGTCTGGAGTTCCTCCAGCCCCTTCCTTAGCTCTGCCCGGCTTTCCAGCTGGCCATCTGAGATGCAGCGGTTCCTGATGGCTGCCTTCCTGGTATCCACCCTGAACTCAGTACCCTCCACAGATTTATCTGCCAATGTGCCGCCTGCAGCCAGAGCAGCTCCTCTTGGGCCTCCCTTGACCCAGGGGCTTTCTTCCCACACTGATTCAAAGTCTTCAGGACTTGCAATCATTCTCCCTCGCTGCTGGGTATTTGCTCTTCTGGTTCCCACCATTTCTTCCGTGGCTACTTCAACTTTGAATTTGTCCACCAGAACGTCTACCTTGGAGAGTCTGCCATCAGCAAGGGTATCAGCAAGGCCTGCCTCACCTTCTTCCTGCTGCGTGGGAGCCACTTTTAGGAGACAGAGTTCTTCTGGCCTAGTGTACTTTCTTTCTATAAATACCCAATGCTCTGAACCCTGTGTTTCAATTAGAGCAAGAAGAGTTAACATGAAATATCAGCCACTGGGAGAATGGGCCACTTTTTCCCTCTGTAAGAAGGGACTAATCTACCACTGGAAGGTTTGACTCTGGGATGGCATGTCCCCAAAACTGGCTGAGGAGAGGAAGGCATGACAATGCCAGCTACTCTCATCAGAGCTACTCTCTCCAGAACTTGACAATTATTGACTCTCTTCAAACACTGCCCCCAACTCAATCAAATGGAATGAGGTCTCATGCCCTCCCCATGTTAACCACAGAGAAATGGAGATCCATAGATGGGCCAACACTCTTCCTCTTCCTCTTTTAATACAACAGCTACTGTTAGAGGGGAAAGTAGTTTACACCACATGGCATCTTTGAATGTTAGAGCCAAAAGAACTCTTTAAGACATCCAGTCTAATCTCCTTATTATGTAAATAGGGAAACAGGCCTACAGAAGGTCAGCAACTCACCCAAAGTCACAGTTGGTGACAGTAAAGTCAAGAAAAGATGCCTGACTTTGAGGCCTGAGATGTTTTTGCTGATTTATGTCACACCTAGGAGTATGGGTACCAACTGTGATCAAGTTGAAGGGAAGCACTGAGTTCCACAGGCCACTGCCTGAAATCTGACCTTTCTTTCTACAAGAGCTCCTAGGAAGAAAACAGATTAGTAGCAAATATTTCAAATGGCTGGGTTAGTGCCAGTCACCAGAATGGCTTAAACAGCTTGACCATTGCGGTGTTCAATCCAAAAGAAACAAATACCAAAGCCCATCCCTGGAAAATTCTAACAAAAAAGGGTAGAAAAGGACTGACCAGGATGCATCAAGGGAACGTGAGATCTAAGGAGCTAAGCATCATCATGAGTCAAAGGCACCGAGAGTACAGCATGGTCAAACTGTCAGCGAGATGGCCCTCTACCTCCTCCAAGACTTCTTCCAACAATGCATAGGATAGAGTAACAGAATGGACTTCTAGAATCATTATAAAAGCAGGAAGGTCATTAGGTTTTTAATCTTCCTGTGGTCACAGAATACTTTCTTCCCAGAAAACGTTAGTGGAAGTATAGTATGGGACACCAACACAGAGCTTCCCAGTGAAGCTGGGGGTGCCAGCTGCCCTCATGCCCTGAGGCAGCACCCTCTGGTGAAATCCCTACTGACTAGAGCCCTCCTGAAACAAATTTGGAAACTGAGGCCCAGAGAAGACAAGCCCCTTGCCCAACACAGCAAGGTGTTGGCAAAGGCAGCCTAGAATGTGGCCTCTGACTCCAAATTCTGTGAAGTGTGTCCTTCCCCACTCTACTCTGACCACCTCCATGTTAAGAGGTGCCCCCAAACTGCTCCCAGCAATAGGAGGGGGAAGGTTTCTATGACCTTGGGGTCCTTTTAGGTTAAGATGTGGCAAGGTATCTGTTAGTCCTAACCTACTGGGGGGAGTCTTTCAGAGCCTGTAAGATCTGAAGAATTCTGAAGGACCAAGAGAACACTGTAAACTCTCTTTTCTCCCACTCCACTTAGCAAAATCTCCCCGGGCACCTTTTTCCCTCTGTAAGAAGGGACTAATCTACCACTGGAAGAATCAGGGAGAATCTTGCGAATGGGAAAGAGAGATCAAAGGAATGGGAAGGTCCAGGTGAAGTCTGGAGTAGGTTTCTGAGCTTTTATTTCAGATTATTGGATCGTCCCAGAGTAAAGTGCTTCCAGAGTGTATAGAAGCCAGGGCTCCTTTCTCATCTCCTTGGCAAGCAGGTTCCTTTAGCTGCTTCCATTTCTGCTTATACTGACTTCATCAGCATAGCAGTGATGGCCAAAGCTGGTCAATAAGGCCCCTTCTGGAACATTCCAGCTCCAATTCTAACTAGCAAGCAGGCTAGAGATAAGAGTGAGTGGGGAAGGAGCTGGCTCAGAATGAAAAGAAAGATTCTGCAAGAAAAAGGGAAACATGGAGAGGCATTTAGTTACTATGTGCCAAGCAATGCAGCCCTTTGGCTAAGTTATTAAATTTAATCCATTCTGTGAAGCATGTATTGTTATCCTTATTTTAAAAAGGGAAACTGAAGCTTCCAGAGGTGAGGGGACTTGTGCAAGATCTCAGAGTGAGCAGTGGGTGAAGAAGGGGTTCTGTTTCTAACAAGCAAAATATAGGTACGTAGGAACCTGAAAAGAAAAAGGAGATAGAAAAAAAAAAAAGAAAGCAAAAGTTCCTTGGCACCAAAGCACTGGTAGAATCACCCGGTCTTAGGGGTTGGTCTGAAAGTCATTCTGATGCGATTCACAAGACGGGATAATGTAAGAGTTGCCCCAGATTGCAGCAATCCTGCAGCCCTTCTCTCCCCAAAGCCAAGGGACCTTCAGTGCCTTGCTCAGAGTGCCCCTGCCATCGGTGGTAGGGGCAATGCACCAAGAGAAGCTATGCAACAGAAGCCAGGAGAGGTGGAGCCATTTCTGCTCCCACACAAGTCACAGGCAAGAAGGAACTCTCTAACTAGGCAGCACTGCTGACTTCAGGCTGTTCAGGCTCCAGCTGGAGCTGTGGTCCACATTTTGGACCCCATCCTTTATAGGAGAAAGAGACTTAGTGTGAGAACCCCTCTAGAAAGCGGATCCTGGGAGAAAATGCAAAGACAGCAAGGATGTTTAGGGGGAGGGGAGGTGTTTAGCTCTCTGAAAGACTGGCCTGGTGGAGATGCAGAAAAGATCTTTGGATGCCACAAGACAGAACAAAGTCCACAGCTGATTTAGAAGGGCAGGTTTTAATTCAAAACAAAAACTTCCCAATAGTTGACTAAGGACAAAATAGACTGCTGTCAAGGACAGTGAGAGCCCACTGAGGAAGAGGCTGGGTGGACAGTTTGCAAGGATAATAGTGAAGAGTGTGAAGTAATAGTAATAGTAAAAGTGAAGAGTGTGAAGCTCCCAGCATGGGGACCTGTCCTTGGTTCTAGCAGCATCTCTGTGCTCCATGGCATCACTGTCCCTAGCTTTGGGATGCTATTGACTTCTGTCTGACTTTCCCCAGGAAAAAGTACTTATATTTTTGTTTTTATTTTTACATTGAGGAAAAAAAACTCATGGAGTAGAAATGTGATTACACTCATGTCTTTCTCACATGTGCAGCAGCTACAAAAGTTTTCTCTGATAATGAGAAAAAGGTGTATGACCTTATACATACAAAATGCCAAAAGAGGAGGATCAGGTATCAGGGAGAAAAAGTTTTTGCCCAGATGACTGGTCAGTACCTTCTAATCATGTCAGTCTATGAAATCCCAGCAGGAAGGAGAGTGTAGCCTCCTGCTGCTGAGCCAGGATCTCATCCATGGAGCCCTCAACATGCTGCCATCGTGGGCATAGTTGCAAAGCCTTCCTCATTTAGAACATGTGCCTAACCAATATCTACATAACCCCAAACATACTCCTTAGAGAAAGATGTCCACATTTGCCTGCCTGGAGACCCTGAAAGACCCAAGCTCCAGGGGAGTTTAGAGAGGATGGAGGTAGGGTATGGATGGCTGTCTGTAGGACAGCCCCCACAAAACCCATATTTGGATCAGGGATTCTTGTTACCATCAGCAATACCCTCACGCCTGTTAAGCACTTTCCAGATAGTATGCCCTATCTAGCCACTGCTGGACCTTATCCAGGCTTCTGAACAGAGACAAGACCTTAGGGCAGAAGGCTTTTGGGTACTATCACCCTGATCCCAGGCTTAGAAGTCAGAGCCTGCCTCTAGCATCACCTGCCTCACCAGGGCCTGAGAGATAGAGATCATTTCTGCCTCCCCTTCAAAGCCAGAGGTGATTCCAGCTGTTCTGTCTTCCCATAATGGTTGCAGTCCTGTCCCTCCTGAGAAAATGGATGAGGGAGGGGCTGGCCCTTTATGGATCCCTGGGATGAGGATGCTTGCTTGTCACAGCATGAGGACAGTATGGGCTACCTATTCCCATCTGTATGGCAGAATCTGGTCCATTCCCCTCACCCCAGAGAAAGGGTTTTCTTAAGACCACAGAGGGTGGTTCTTGGAGGCCCCAGGAGGAAGAGACACAGGAAGGTGAAGACAGTAACCTCGGGAGACGCTGCGAGGCTTTTCTGAGTGAACACTTCCAAGCCTGCGGCTGCTCCAGACTCAGGTACCAAATCCTGCTGAGAGGTGTCCTGGGTCCTCTGGGACTGCAGGGGAAGCCCAGGGCCAGAGGATAGGGAAAGAGGGAGGAAGGGAAGGAGAGACAGAGACAGGAAGAGAGGGAGAGAGAGAGAAAGCAGGAGAAACACACACAGAAAGTCTTTAAATAGCCCAGCTTCATAAATGTCACATCTTCGGATCTGTGGATTAGTTTAGAAAGGAGCCTCTCCACGGGTGACATAGAGTGGGACTGCCCTCTGAGCCATTTAGAGGAGGGAGGCCATGGTCAGCTGCTAGCCAGTACTAAGGGCCTTTCCCTCATAGCCTGCCCACTCTCATCCAGTTTTTGGAGCCAGACCATTTCATAGCTCCTTTTAAAAATTTAACTTTGAAACTAAAACCTGGGTTTGGCATATGGGAACAGTTAAAGTTCCCACTGTTTTCCCCTTGGCCAAGATAGGGTCCAACAATATATAAAAGAGCTGTTAGGGATTCTGGACAATATGGGATGTCTGTAGGACAGCCCCCACAAAACCCATATTTGGATCAGGGATTCTTGTTACCATCAGCAATACCCTCAAGCCTGTTAAGCACTTTCCAGCTGACAAAGTGCTTTTATATTCATGATTTCATTCTGCCTTCCCAACAACCTTATGGAATGGCATTTTGGTTCCCCTCTAGATGGTCTGAGGCTCAGAAAGGTTCTAGTCAATCTTTGTCTATGGCATTTCCCTATCTCCTGAATCTTCGAGGGCCACCTAAATGTCACAGGGACCTGTAAGCCAGCTCTAAATGGCCCATCACTCCAATGTGAGCCCCTGGACTGTAATTCTTTCCAGCTGTGGACTATACTTCTTGGGGCTGAGGGCCTGGGGCTGGTGGAATAGACTACTTTTTAGTGAGACCCATCTTCTAGTAGTTCTAGCTATCACCAGCAGGTGGGGCACACCCCAAGCCAGGATGCTCTGAGACACCCAGAGCTCTGGACTGCTGACCACTAGGACTCATCCTTTCCCTCTCTTGGGAGTCTGACCCACAGCCAGGCCAAGATCTAGCCCCCATGAGGACTGTTTAGAGGCCACTCTGTAGGGCAGGAGGTAGGTATGGGAGAGGGTGTTGTTCACTGGATCACTAGACTAGCACCAGAGGTCCAGTCCAGGGTCTTGATTGTACCATAGGTGACCACAGAAATCCTCAGAAGATACAGAGGTTTGCCCTTCCTCCATGGCATCAGCCTTAAAGGCCACAAAAGCATCCCTCCAGTTTTGGGATGCACCAGCCAGGGAGCCACCACAGTGTAGCTGTCCCTGAGCTTATGCCAAACCAGGCAAAGCCCTCTGTTATCTAGCAGGTTCAGGCTATGAGTAGTTCTGATTCAATAAAATGCTCTGCTAACTAGATCATGGCTGCATCACCAATTTTCAAAGCATTAGAGGACAGCACACACACAATTGACTCTATACCTGGCCTTTACATGATTTGGTTTTGCTCCTAGGCAGCTGTGATTTAATAGCAAATGCAGTAGCCTAGGACACAAGAAAATTGGATTCTGACTCTTCTTCTATGAGCTAAACTGAACAAGGCCATCCTCTTTCTGGGTCTCAGTGCCCCTATCTACAAAATGAAGGTTCCAAGCAACTTCCAAGAGTCCTTCCAACTTTTAAAGGATTCTGATTCAAAGTTAACCACCTACGTAGAAAAGTCCCAGGACTTTAAAAATGAAACAATAAGTAACTCACATTTTTTTTTTTTTTTGAGACAGAGCCTCAAGCTGTCACCCTGGGTAGGGTGCCGTTGCATCATAGCTCACAGCAACCTCCAACTCCTGGGCTCAAGCAAGTCTCCTGCCTCAGCCTCCCAAGTAGCTGGGACCACAGGCGCCCACCACAACACCTGGCTATTTTTTTTTTCGTTGGTTGTAGCCATCATTGTTAGGTGGGCCCAGGCTGAATTCAAACCTGCCACCTTAGGTGTATGTGGCTGGCGCCTTAGCCACTTGAGCCATAGGTGCCGAGCCTCACATTGAGTATTGAGATACTCTCATCCTTCCACCTATGTTATCTCACATCCCTACAAAGTAGGTGCTTTTAATATCTCTACCTAATGCAACTCAGAGAGCTTAAGTAATAAGCTTAGAGTTGCTCAGCTAGCAACAGAGCCAGAATTCAAACCAGGCAGTTGAAGTCTAGACCACAAATGGGTTTGAGACCAGTAAGCAACAGCTCTAGAGAGAAAACACCTGAGTAAAAACTGGGGTAAATATTGCCAAGATTTAGCAAGGACTAAAAATAATAGCTTGCAAATATAAATAACAGCAATTCCCCAAATTTTATCTTCATCTCTTTTTCAATTGAGAAAATACCCCACTCTGAAAGACAGGTTATGCAGGATCCTTTTCTGAAGTCACAGAAGCAAGTCTGATTTGTGTGGAGGACATTTCCACTCCAGTGGACTCTGAGGATCCTCCTAGAGGGGATTACCTCCCCCTCCACCCATGCACATGTGCATCCTCACAATATGCACAAAAGGGTCCGGTTACCAGGTAGAATGACCAGATTCTCAAAGTCAAGGGCATGTGAAAAAACACTTATTAAAATGCAGATCTAGAGCTCTAGATCCAGAGCTCTACCTCCAAATATCTGATTCAGTTATTGAATGCAGGGGCCCTGGAACCTGCATTTCTAAAAATCACTCCTTCCCCATTATACTCTGGTTGGTAGAAGGGGAGTACACCAAGCTACTGTGAGTGTTGAGTTTTTCATGTTCAAGGTGGTCGGTCCTTGGGACCCAGGATTCCAAGATGTAGTGAATCTGTCTCCCTTAGCCTAATCTGTCACCCCATCTATCCCCACCAGCTGCTAAGCAGCAATGGGGGGAAGCGTAATGCTGTGGAGGATGAATAGAAGTCAGTGTGCAGCAACTGCCCAATGCCTCTTTTCCCAAGGCCCATACTGAGGATTCAGGGTGAGACCTACCTCATTAGCTTTCTCAGGGGTGCCCTTCGGGGATGGGGAAGCAGGTGAGGAGGGCAGCCTGCGCTCCCGCTCCCAGTCTCGATCCCTGTGGATCAGTTTGCTGTTGGGTTCCTTCAGAGTCCTCTTGAGCTCATTGATGCTGGCCTGGTGCTTCAGCAAGACATCTTCTGGCTTGTCTAGGAACTAGAAATAGGTGGAGAGGACAGCAGTGTTAGGGAAACAGCCCTGAGTGGGGGATATAGGGTGAAGAGATGATAACAATGGTCAATGTCACTGCCCTCTACCAGCGATGTCCCTGTCTCACTCTCCTAGCAGTCCCACAAGCCAAGGAGGGTAAGGACAATCAGCTCCAACAGGTGCACATAAGTGGGCACAGAGCACTTAAGATTAAAAAGAGGAGACTTCTGGTCAAGCCACCTCTTCTCTCCTGCCTGGTTCCCCAGACCATGAACGCTCAAATGCTATGGATCTGGGTGAATTCCTTTCGGTGCTATGAGCCCAGCCAGTCTTAGTGACGGCGGTGACTTCCCTCTGGTTACAACCCAGGAACAGCAGGCAGCATCTGCCAGAGTGAAAAGTCACTACTCCTATTACTGGGCTGCTCTGGCTCACTTGCTGGCCTTCTGGCTTACTCCTGTATCCTGGTGCCCACCTTCTGGCATACACTTGGACTCCCAGTCTAGGCCCCTCTTAGACTAACATGCACAACAATTCAGGCTCTGTGGAGGCCTAGAATACAGATCCTCCTTAAGTCCAGAGATACCCAGAAAAAAGGGCCCTGCTACCACACTAGGGCCAGGGGCCAGGAAAAGCTTGTCTTCAGCCCTCTTTGCTGTGAGCCACTATCTTCCCCAACCACCCTGGATCTTCCAGATACCTTTTGGGTACTGACTCACCAATAGCAGACAGGGTGAGATACAGCCAGATAGAGAAACTAGGACGCTGAGGGTGTTCAAGAAGATTAAGAGAATTAGAGACCAGGAAGAAGAGAGGTAAGCCCCAAGGCTGGGCACAAGAATTGAACCAAGAATAGCTGGAGTCACAGGTGTGTCCCCCATTATATCCCCACGTCTGAGCTCTAGCCACTGCGGCATGACAGAATAATCTTCCTAGCTAAAGTGAGAATGAGCCTTTGCACAGGAGCTGGCAATGATTTGCCAAAGCTCTTTATCTACCTACTTCTGGGGCAGGGCAGGTGAGCTAGCAGCCCAAGGACCCTTATCTGCACAGCTGTTTGAGGATCCATGTTAATTCAGCTCAGGACAAGAAATGGACAATTTCAGCTTATTAAAGCCATATCAGGTGATTCTGGAAGAACCACTGGAAGGTAAGCTTACCCTTGGACAATACTAGAATCTCCTGCTGAGCTCATCTCTGGAATCCCAGGATCTACAATGGTTGGCTCTTAAGCTAACTCAGGAAGGAAACTGATCCCACTGGGGCCCTTGCTTTTCCTCCAGACACCTGTCTATACCTCAGGTATCCCATCCAAGCGGAGCTGCCCTAGGGATAATGTCTGTCTCTGTCTAATAATTCACACCTGACGGAGTTTGCACAGGGAGTAAATTTGAGCTGCAATGGGTAGTAAGGCCAAAACTGAGATGTGGCTTGTCATCTTCTGTCCCAAACCTGTCCCACTGGTTCTGCGGGCATGTCATGTCACTGAAGGCTATAGGAAGTAGTGGGACCCTGAAATCCTTGAAGGTTAAAGGTCTTGGGAAAACCTAGTCTGGATGCCTTGCTGTGCAGATGGGGGAATGGTGCCCATGGGGACTTTCCCAAGATCTGCAAAGTCAACAGCAGAACTAGGATTGAAACCTGGATCTTAGCGCTCTACCACCAGGCTCTTCTTATGTTCTGGCCTCTGGCCCTTTCTCTTAGCAGTGCAAGGACTCAAGGATAAACCCACTTTTCTTGCAATTAAGGTTCAAATGAAGAGTTGGAGGTTGTGTGAGAGGAAAAGAAAAGTGGTTAACATAGGAGGACTAAGCTGAGGGAAGCAATGAATGGGAAGAGGAAAAGGAGGAGATTTTTAGCAGAGCTGGAGCAGCAGCAGCCCCACACAGGAGGAGATGGAACTGGAGTCTGGGTAGACACAGATATGCTCTGAGGTTCCTCCCTCCTCCCCACAACAAGCCCCCATTCCCACATCTGGTTGCCAATAGATACAAGATAAAGGTTCAGGTGAGGACACAGGGAACACAGATGAGATGGACCAAATAGTACTGTGGGGGAGGAGATGAATCTAAGGATGGGGTAGGGTGGAGAGCAGGTGGGATGGTGGGATGAGCTAAATGAAAGTATAGGAATGGCCTGGAACACCTGGTTGACACAGGTGGGTGGTCAGCAGGTAAGCAGCAGGCAAGGTGGACCAGGTGGTCTGGAGAAGTGAAGTGTGAAGCTGGAAGGTGAATGGGGGTGGTGAGGAGGGAGGGAGAGATGGCTGGTTGTGAGGAGAGTCTCAGCAGGAAGCTGGAGAGATTAATTTAATAAGGCACAGGGACAGCAAGGGTAACTGGGGAGGCCAGAGAGCAGAGGTGAAGTTGAAGCTGAGATGGTGCTGGGCACAGGAACCTGGGATGGGTTGTGGGGTGGTAACAAATGAGCTAGGGATGTGAATGGCTAGGTAGGGAGGGACAGGTCCCATGCAGTACCTCCTGCTTGTGTCTCGGCGTGGTTTCCTGCTCCGGCTAGCGAGATGTGGTAGAAGGGAAAGGATCCAGCAAGGTCAGTACAGCAAATGGAATAGAGATACCACGATGGGCTTGGTCCAACAAGGAGCCCAGAGCACTCACAATTGATCAAGCAGTGGGGGCCAGGGAAGCTGGGTGGGCTACCAGTAAGGCAGTGAGGTAATCCGAAGATATGGGGTGTGAAGCAGGGAGCTGTCTCAGGAAGGCAAAGTGGGCAGGACCACGCTCAGCAGATGGGATGTGTGAATGGAGTTTCATGCTTCTTGCTATCAGTGGGGGTATGCTCAGGGCCTGTATTCACAAGGCAGAACTACATGACAGACAAAAACCTGCTTAACAATTGTGCCAAGAGGAAGCTCTCCCTGGCCTGACATATGTGTGTGTGTATGTCGGGGCGGGGGTGGTGGTGGTGGCATGTCTGTGTGCATGAATCTAAGGGTGAATGGTATATATATAAGAGAGTGAGGCTGAGGTTGTACATTCCTGAATTAGTGTGTATGTGCAGCTACTAAAGGTGTACACACACCTGAGTGGGGCGTGTAGTAGCAAGAAGGGGATACACTTGTACCTCACACTTGTGAGGGCCCTAGGTGAAACCAGATAGTGCTCTGGAGAGGAAGAGTGAGGTGCAGATCCAGATCTCAGTCAAAGAGGCAAATCAGTAGTGGGCAAGAGGAGCCTGAGTCTTCCAGGGAACAGAGGGCCCCTCCGGGAAGGCAGGGCAGAAGGAGGGGAAGAGTTCAGGGTGGGAAGCATGCCCACTACCCATCCCCACCCCCACCCCAGGATGTCTAGGTATAAGCATGGCACAGGGAAAGACTCTGTCTGTGATGCACTCCATAGCAGAGTTGTTTGGCCACAGCTGGGGGCAGGGGAAGGCCAAGGCTGAGGCAAAACTTAGGATTAGCCCCCAGGGCAGAGGGTCTGAGAAAGCCAGGTTCTTACCTTCAGCTCTTTGATCTTCGTAGGAGTTCTGACCTCTCCTTCCTCGGCCTCTGACCGCCGTCCCCCAGACTCGCCATCTTCCTCTCGCTTGTCACCATCAGCCCCTGTGTCATGGTTCTCGCTGACAGAGGCTGGGCGGGAGAACTCTGCTGAAGGGTAGAGATAGCTAGGTGACCATGTGAGATGTCTCCCCTGCACAGACAGGGAATCACTCCACCCACTGCCCAATCACTCCTGGAATGGAGCTGACTCTTCCACCCTTCAAACCCTCTACCCAGAGGAATGAGGTCACCTTTCCCAGGTCACAGGGCTGGTAAACAGCAGAGCTGCTTTCCAGCACAGCGCCCCTCTTGGTTTATACAACACTAGACCCTGGGTTCAAATCTCAAATCCATCTCTTCTCCTCTTTCTCTCGCGTCTTCCTCCTTGCTCTTCTCTACTCTCTCTCTCTTCTCTTCCCCACTCTCTCCTTATCTCTCTCCCCTCTTTTCTCTCCTTGGTGCTGCTCTGCAGCCTCCCTCCCCCCACCAATAAAGACCTTTCGTACACACACACAAAAAAAATCCATCTCTTCTTGGTTCTGTGACCTTGAGTATGTTACATAATCTCTCTTGGCCCTGTTTTCCTCATCATAAGCAGTGCCTACTTCAGAAAGCTGAGGTGAGGAACAAATAAGCTAATGAGTGTAAATATTTAGAAGAGTGGCGGGCACAGAGTATGCCTTTAATCAATGTTGACCTATAAATGTTGCTAGTTTTGTTGTGGTGGTTGTGGCAGAATATTTACTTGATCACTATTTAGCAACACACACATATTGTGAGATTAGCTCTTACTAGTGGAAGCTAAAGTCCTAACATTTGCAAATGATTTTCCTTCCTTATAAATAAGGAAAAATTCAAGGGGATCCCTGCAATAAAATCTTACCCCCTAGCATTCTAAAACTCACTCACTCACTCCCTCCCTTCTCTCTCTCTCTCTTTCTTTTTAGAGAGACAGGGTCTGTCACTCTAGTAGAGAGCGGTGGCATCACCATAGCTCATAGCAACATCAAACTCCTGGGCTCAAGTAATCCTCCTACCTCAACCTCCCAAGTAGCTGGGACTATCAGCATGTGCCACCATGCCCAGCTAATTTTTCTATTTTTTTAGAGACAGGATCTCCCTCTTGCTTAGGCTGGTCTCAAACTCCTGACCACAGAATTCCTCCTCCCTTAGCCTCCCAAAATTTTAGGATTACAGGCATGATAAAACACTTTTCTGAATAGGAAAGAAGGGTAGAATTATAGACTGTTCACACCAGACACTGGACATAACCTGACTACACCCATGGACTGTGTCTGGGTCGAAAATAGGCTGGAAGACACTGAATTAAAATAACCAAAGCACAGATTATCCTTGGAGTTGGCCTAGATTTTAAAAAGAGAATAATTATCCTTTCTATTCATATATATTCACTTTGCAAAGTACCCATTTATGCACATATTTCATTTGGTTTGCATGATACTCTGTGCTGATGGCTAGAATAGGAATTATAATTCCCATTTTACAGAGGATAAATTAGGACCTCAAGAAGGGGGTCCCAGGCCAGGTGCGGTGGCTCATGCTTGTAATCCTAGCACTCTGGGAGGCCCAGGGGGGTGGACTGCCTAAACTCACAGGTTTGAGACCAGCCTGAGCAAGAATGAGCCCTTTGCTCTAAAAATGGCTGGGCATTGTGGCGGGTGCCTATAGTCCCAGCAACTTGGGAAGCTAAGACAAGAGAATCGGTTGAGCCCAAGAGTTTGAGGTTGCTGTGAGCTATGATGCCAGGACACTCTACTGAGAGTGACAAGTGAGACTCTGTCTCAAAAAAAATGAAAGAAAGAAAAAGAGGGGGTCCCAGTAGTGACCTTACAGTGGGAATTAGAAAAACCCAGAGCTCCTGGATTAGAATTTAGTTTTCTGCTCCTATAATGAGCTTTACTAGCTCTAAAGTAAGCCCTGCTGCCTACCAAAATCCAGGTTTCATTTGGTCCCTGGCACAGAAATGGAAGCTACAGAGGAAGAACAGAAGACAGTAGATTCTCCTTTCCTTTTTTTTTTTTTTGCAGTTTTTGGCCAGGGCTGGGTTTAAACCCACCACCTCTGGCACATGGGGCCGGTGCCCCACTCCTTTGAGCCACAGGTACTGCCCCCCCTTTTTTGCAGTTTTTGGCCGAGGCCCTCCAGCATATAGGGCCAGCACCCTACTCCTTTGAGCCACAGGCGCTGCCCAATTCTCCTTTCCTTTTGCATACACCTCAGTTCTCTGTCCTAGCTCTATCCAAGGAGAATAAACAGCTACCTTTGCTTCAAATGGACCTCTGCAGAACTACACATCCCTCAAACGTGGACAGAAATCCTGAGACAGGTTTCACTTTCATACCCCAGAAAAAGTATCAGACTTTCCTGGGCATTTAGAAAACCCCTAGGTATGCTTCAAAACCCTTCTCAGGTGTCATCTCTGCAAAGCCTTTCTGTCCTTCCCATATAGAATCAATTCCTCCTTCCTTAAGGCTATTCTGCATTCCGTACATGCTTCTCTCATTGCTTGAACCACATCGAATGCTTTGAAACCTGCTATTCTATGAGCTTCTCAAAGAAAAGGGCTGTATTTATTCACTCTAAAATACTACAATCAGATAAATGCTATACTAACACTAGGCCTGGCACATATGCTTAACTAACTTGCCTAGAGGCCTCTCCCAAAGTGCTCTGGGTTTATCCACTTTCCCCCTACCCAAGGCCCTCTACAAACCTAAAAGCAATAATAATGGGTACCATTTATTAAGGTCCTACTATTATGTATATGCCATGAACAGTTTTGTGTGTGTGTTTAAGCATTATTAGTTCTCCCTATGAACATAGCAAAGCAGTAGTATTTATTTTGCACAAGAGGAAACAGGCTCAGGGGAGTTAACCTATCTATTCATTCAGATATTTATGGACTACTTCCTGTGTCCATGGAGCAGCTAGCGAATATCAAGGTCAAAAAAAAAAAAAAAAGATTTGAACTCAAACCTGCCTAACTCTGAATGCTCCCACTGCCCCATATGGCTTCTGAACATCATCTGCAAACTCTAGTGTGTATATCCTAGGGAAAGACTTGGGCCCTGAGTGGTACTAACTAGTAGGTCTGGAGCAGGGCCTGGAAATCTGATGTTTAACAATCTCATAGGTGATTCTGAAGGAAACATAGTTGGTGGACCCCATTTTGAGAAGCCCTGATCTGCCTGATATAGGATAATGTCCAGCTAGTTCTTATTGATGTTAAGGGCACCCCACCCACCAATCCAACAGAAATGGTGGTAGTGGAGAGTGGTTAGATTATCAATCACCCTAGATCCCAATGGAACCAAAAGAATGATGAGGAACAATGCTTCAGTCTCCAGGCAGATAAAGTATCACCAGCTCCAAAGTACAGCCACAGCACCATTCTCCTGATATAATGGCAATATGGAGATTGCTAAACTTCTTGGGCAGGGGGACCAAAAAAACTATATAGTTGAACTTGGGACCCCTAAGTCCACATTCAGGGAAGTTGTGGGAATTCAGACAGTGGGAGTGAACTGTAGGTTGGGGCTAAATGAACCAAGAGCTTCCCAGGTGCAGCATTGGTCTCACCTGCTGTGCCTGTTGCAAATGAACTTGGGATGTGTCTACCAAATTCACTGCTCATTTTGTAGAACCTGACATGCCCATTCCCCAACTTTCCTCTAAAGTCCACTTTTCCCTCCCACCTCCAATTTGGGCCATACCTCCATCAAGGCTGCGGGACATGGTATACCGTTTACTGGAGGAACGCTCAAAGAAAGGTGCAGGCCGGTCAATGAGGGCACTGGCTTGGCGTGTCTGTGCCTGGGTCCTCCCACTATACCGGAACTTAGAGCCCATCACCAGGAATCCCTTGGGTGGGGGCTCAGGGGATACCAGCCTGCAGAAGAGGGAAGAAGATGAGGAGAGGATATCAGACCTGCATTTGTAGGCCCAAGGTTAGACTATAGCTAACCTTTCATCCCTCTTCCCCACCAACCACAACAACTCAAAGTGGTCCAGGAAGAGAGAGACCTGGAGAAGGATGGGTGGCTTCTTTAGAGTCCCCACTAACTCCTCCCACTGCTCCCCTGTATACATACAGCCTCTGCCTCATCCCTGTCATCTCATCCACAGTCAGGCTTACCGGAAGAACGTGTGATGCTCAATGCAGACCTTCCACAGTCTCTTGGCTGACCGGTGGTTTGGGAGCTTAAAGCCAATTGTGCTCTCAAATTGCTCATACTGGAAAACCAAGAAGTACAGCTTAGAGACAGAGCCTGGGCCCACTCTCACCATCAACTCATCCTTTTTGAACCTCTCCCCCAGGCATGTGAGACTTCGACCTGCTCTTTCATTGAATTGGTAAGGCTGCCTGCACCCTTATTCTATGCCAGGTCCAGTGTTAAACACTAAAGATACCAACCATGGAGACCAAGACAGAAAGTTCTGATGTGGGGTAAGTCTCAGATAACAAATAAGCAAACAAGAAACATTTGGGCAGTTAAGAGTTTGATTTATTCGAGGAGGAGCTAGAGCATTGTGGATGTGAGGCATTGTGGCAAGAGATAGTGGGGAGAAGTAGGTGGCCATAGAAGGAGTCTGGACTTTAGCCCATGAGTTAAAAACAGCTCTGGAAAAGTTTAAGCAAAAAGTGTGAGTACAGAATGGAGGAGTGGGTTGACATTATCTGATTTAAGGAATTTTTAAGATCTTTTTTAGTAGCTATGAGAAAAATGGCCTGGAGTGACAATGGAGGCAGTGAGAAGGACCTTACAGACACAGGTGAGAAAAGGTGGCTGTTGGTGGCTGGTGCAGGGAAAGGAAGAGAAGCAAATGGGTTTGCGTTGATTCTAGAAGTAGAAGCAAATGGACTTTCTGACGGGTAAGATGGGGAGGTTGAAGGAAAAGAGGTATAGATGCAAACATGTCTGTGAGTGCATATGTCACTGTGTGTGTGTCATGTGTCTATGTATGTCTCAGCATGTGTGAATACTTGAGTACTACATGTGAGCAAATACTGTACAGGTACCATATATACACAGACTGTATTTTTATCTGTGTAATCTGAATATATGTGGCTAACTTCTATTTAGGTTCTCATGGGTGTGGACAAACATACTACCTAAGGTGTGGAGTCTATATAGAAAGCCAAAGAAGAGGGATAACCCCCCACCCAGAACCCCAGCACCCCTATCTAGGTATCCTGGGTAGAAAACAACCCAGACCCAGCTGTCAGGGCCCACTCTGTTCTAGCCAATGCAGTGAGGAGGAGGGGCCCCCAAGATAGGCTTACCTCCCCCGGCCGGATCTTGATATAGAAATTACTCCTCTTGTAGGAGATCTTGAGAATCTTGGGCCAGGCAAAGCGGTTGATTCTCAACCGGTCCCGGTAGATGAGCAGGCCATTGGCACAGACACCTAACATGATGTCTATGCCCTCAGAGTCCTGCAAGAGAAGGGACGGTGGAATAGGAGGCCTGGGGTCTGCACTTGGGGGCAGCCTACCACCCATGGCAAAACCCTTCCCTGAGTTCTGTAATAAGCTCTCAGAGACAGAATTAGAGCCTCCATGCGAGAGTCCCACTGAACAATCCCTCACGTAGTCATTCATTCATTCATCCATTCACTTAGCTTTTTATTCACCAACTCACTTGCTCTGTCAATCACTTGCTCTGTCAATCATTTAGTCAGTCATGCCCAGCAAGTATTCAGTGATACATACTCAGTGTTAGGCCTTGTGCTATGCACTAGGGATACAGAAATAAACTAAGGCCTGTGTCTTCCTCACAACATTCCCAGTCTAGTGGTGGCACAAACAGGTTCATAAAGAAATATAATATAAAGACAAAATGATAAAGATCATGGAAAATAAAAGGTTATAGAACTATGAGAAATGGGAATAAAAAAGGTTTCTAGTTGGAGGTAACACAGGGTCTGGCACATCAAGCCCTCTGGGAAGGTCAACTATTTGTTCATCAAGGGAACACTATCCCGGTGCAAAGGGAGCCCTGGGAACTGGAGGTACCTTGGCATGGTGCAGATCTACTCCATACATGGAAAGCTTCTTGGCGTTCTCTAGGAAGTGGATTTCTGCTTCTCCTGGGGTCATGCCCCTGAGGGAAAGAAAGTGATCACATGTGGCCATGGAAAAGGCCCAGGTCTGAGTCCTGCTGGCTGAAGGTGGAATCTTAGGAGGCAAATGTGATGGAGTGGGCATGTGACTGAGCCTCACCCAAGTCTTTCTTCCCCCTCTGCTCTCAAGGCAGGATGCCCCCAGACACCAGTTTCAGTCCACCCAGCCCCCACCTTTTGTGGAAGGTCAGGTTCAGTTCCCTTCAGGAAATATGCAAAGGCTCAGCAGGGAGTCAAGATTATTTCTGTCTCATTCTACCACTGAGTTAAGTATGAGCTATAAATTCTGCTTCTCCATGAATGTGAAACCATTGTTGAAGACATTGTCCATTATAATCAATCAGGGGCTCCTAAATTATTACCCACATAAGATATTTCTCAAAAAATTTAGTATCAGAAGCCACTTAATCTCTCCTGAGGAACAGGTGCACCTCCTCCTTTCTGAAAAGAAGAGTTATGTAATCAAACAAGTTCCTTCTTTGCTTTGGCTGCCAGGAAACTTGGATGACATTTTTATACTTGATTACAGTGAACATTTATTGAGTACTATGTGCTTGTTACTGTTCTAAGCACTTTATATTCATTAACTCACTGAATCCTCATAATTCCATAAGGTAGGTATTATCATTTTCATTTGACAGGCACACAGAGGTTAGTTGAACAACTTGCCCAAGTACATGCTGCTATTAAGTAGAAGAGTCACGATTTTAATCCAGACAATGTGGCTCCAGGGTTTGCACTCCTAACCACTTAATTACATGTTTTTTATATTCTCTGGGCTGCTGTGTGGAATACCTGGACACTAGATGTCAATGTGTCTTAGGTCCAAAGAGCTGTAGGGATAACCATTAGCATTTCTCTACCACATATGGATCTGAACATCTCTCACTCTCACTTTCTCTTTCAATTATTTTTGACTCTTGAAATCCTCAGACATCTTGCTATCAAGGACAGGGATGACAAATAGATGGGAGACAGTTCATCACTCCCTATTCCTATGCCAGGTAGACACTGCTAACCAGTTATAGGGTGTTAGTATCCTGCCCAACACAATACCACAGCAGTCATTATTAACCAAGCAGAGCTGATGTACCATTCTCTGAGAGGTAGCATTTGCTACCCTTGATCTAGCGTTCATCACACCACAGCAAGCTCTTTCCCATCTCCACATCTGGTCCCAGCCCTCCTCTCCAGATGCAGCCATAGGATATGACCCTCAACGTTCTGTCCATCCTTAATAGTCATGAGGTAATACCATACTCTTTCCCACGGGCATAGATCTTTATAGTTTATGATGCACTTTCATTCACATCATTCATCACATAGAGTTCCCATAGCGATCCTGGTCTTGGAAGGTGAGGTACTTCCAGCTTAAAATGACCCTGGAGATGATTTAATTCCAGGGACTCCTCTCTGGGGGAACCTATACTGCAGATAATGGCAAAGGTGGGTATTTGCATTGTAACAGTGACTAAGAAGGTGTTACAGGCATTTCTGGCCTGGGGCTGAGAGGTCCTAAGCATCCTGCACAATGAATTCTCCTGCCCTAAATACCAGTAGTTGAGAAAAACTCATCATCTAAGTTGGTGCACATACAGGTGAAAATGGGGCTCGGGTAGGTTAAATAGCCAGCCTACAATCACACAGCTAGTTAATTATCTTCCAACTCCTGGAATAAGGTGCTCTCCACTGCACAGTTATTCATCCCTTCTATTCACAGATAGCAACACTAATGGCCAGCATGTGGTGGTTCTTTAACATTCATCATTCAGTCTTCCCACAATCCTACAAGTCAGTTTAACAGCAACCACCTTGAACAGATGCAGAAACCAAAGCACAGAGAAGCAAAATGATCTACCCAAGATGCCCTGGTTAGAAACTGGCAGAGTCAGAATATGAACCCAGGCAGACTAGCTTCTGAGTCCACACTTTAAATTCCAGACAATATCTAGCCATCATGATGCTGACCCAGAGACTCAGAGTAGTGACTGTTACCTCCAGTTGGCAGATAAAGAAACTGATCCTCAGAGACCAAGTAACTATCATACCCATATAGGAGCTTAAGAAACTAGGACCCTAAGAGGTCACTTAAGGGCACATAGGTAGCCATTATCATTCCTATTTGCAGAGATGATTTGCTCTCAAACACACCTCAAGTTAGGGGCACAGCCAAGTGGGATATGTACAGCATGGCACCTAGGGACCTAGCACCTTTAGGCCTGCAAGGAAAACTCAAGCCAACCAGCCAAAGAGCCAAGGAAGGCCCTGGGCAGTGGCCCTCTCACCTGTACGTCTTGTGTAGCTCCATGATCCTCTCCTCCAGCTCCCGGGTCTGATTAGGGGCAAAGCGGAGCTCGCTGACATAGTTGCCCACATGCTCCTCAGCATCATAGTCGCCTAGCTCAGCCTGTACAGCGTAGGAGCCCAGCAGGGCATGAGTGACAAAGGAGCAGGGCAGCCGGCCCGTGATGATGTCTGCCCGCAACTGCAGGCATAGGTAATACCTGGAGATGGAAGAGTGGGTGTGGGTGCGGGCCCTCCTCCCTGGCTTCATGTTGGAGCCACCTGCATCAACACACAGCTCAGTAGAAAAGGAGGTTCATAGATAGTGGCATTTCCTAGGTGGACAATTTAAGTAAGTTCTATAAGACGGTTCTGCAACATTTTACATGACATTTTTGTTCATTTCTAAATTTGAGAGATTTTTTTTTTTCCTACTAGGAGAACATTTTCAGTTTTTAACTCATTTTCAAGCTAAATAAGACTACTTTGCTGGTTTGATAACCAAAAAAGTCATATGGCTTTAATTATGCAATTAATATTCTGTATACTACATATTGTGGAAAAAAGATAAACTGTAGGGGTGACTCTAAATTTCCTCTGGATGCCCATTCTTGTCCTAAACCACTCCTTCAGAGGTCACCAGAGTTATCGTGTAATGTTCTAGACATTTTTTCTCCCTGGTCATACAGAAATCCATGTGGTTTTGATGTGTGGGTGTTTTTAACATGTATTATATACCAAATGCTACATCTGATTCTATAGCTTGCTTTTTCATACCAAACTCCATGCCTTAGAGCCCTTCCTAAGTCATCACACGCAACTCTACTTCATCCATTTAAACTTGCACATCATCTTCCACAGGCCTGGTGAACCTGCTCACCAACACTTGACCAAAACTTATTTTGCCTCCAGCTCTAAGAGAATTGTCTAAAAACAAATTAGTTTAAAGAAACATTTCCAACTACTAGGCCATGATTTTTTGTAACTTTTATGCATACTTGGATAACTTTATAATTTTAGAACAATTTAAAACCATTTTTTATTGCTTTTCTGGTACCTTCGAAAATAACATTTCAGCTCACTTTCAACCTGCCCATTTTTGTTATGTTCCACCATTTTTTCTCAATTGCCTATGTCTTTTCCTTTTACTCAGTACAGTTTTTACAGCCCGGTTTCATTATTTCTTGGTCAGAATTGAAGCCCTGGCAAAAAATATGTGCAGTCTCAGTGTGTGCTCAAGGCCAAGGTGAAGGCTTAGTATCAATAGCAGCTTAAACATCACAGGCACTGGGTATAGGGTTATGGGCATTTTGTTCAAAAGTCAAAAAATTAAAAAATCACTGCCAAATACTCTGACCAGTGTTTAATTTTAATCAATTTGTCATTTTGACTAGTTTATTTTGAGCCTAACTATTTTTGACTAAATCAGCTGCCACTACCATCCCAACTCTGGGGGCCATCTGTGCTGGGCAGGGTTAACTTTCTTCCTGGTGTCCCTGGATACCCAGTGTCTGCCATAAAGAGGCGAGGCACCAGTGGGCAGGTCCAGAAGGATAGGGGCTATGCTGGCTTAAATCTCCTAGCCCTCTTGGGAATGGAATTTCAGATCCTGCTGCTGCCAGGTCCCAAGCTGACCTCAGGGCTCAAAACAGGGCTAATGAGGCCAAAGCCTGGGGCCTGATCTATTCCAGGAACATTTGTCTTATTTCCTAAGGCCAGCGTCAACATCTCGATCTTGTTCTGTTGCCTAGCAAACAAGCATTCGACATTAAGGATGAACCCAATGGGAGCGAGGCTGGCTCAGCTATCCCTCTCCTGCTGTAGGAGAACCCTAAGCCCATCCACATCTTATGGGTTGAAGATGGGCTACCACCTAGAAGACATGGCCCCAGAAGATCATGAAGTGAGACTGTATCTTTGAAGGGGCTCACATAAAGAGAAGCACCCCTCTTCCCATTTCTGGTTTCCAAAGGCAGGATGAGCCCTGAGGAAGCCCCATCCTGAAGGATGATTTGCAACCCATTCCAATCTTCCAGCTACACTATCTCCTGACCCTGAGGTACAACAACACTGCACACACAATCCATGTTCATCCTAGAAGCCCAGACTACCTCCCCAGGGGGTCACAAGCCTCATTTAACCATTACATGCCTGACGTGTGCACAGAGCACCACACAGAACCAAAATCCCATGTGCAAAGGCATGTTCTACCCCTCCACACCCCTAGCACAACAAACTGGTGGTCCACCCAGCACAGCAGCCTTCCCATGTGTTTGGTGTGTCCTACCCAGAGATAGCCCACTGCTACTTCTAAAGTTTGCATTGGTTGCCAACATTTAAAAATTGTGGTTTTGGGGCGGCACCTGTGGCTCAAAAGGGTAGGGTGCCGGTCCCATATGCCAGAGGTGGTGGGTTCAAACCCAGCCCCAGCCAAAAAAAAAAAAAAAATTGTGGTTTTTGCTCTCAAATCTCAAATCTCTAGCTTCACTTTAGGCCCAATTCCCATGTGACAGTGATAACCTACAGCTCAATAACAAATATTTTGGATGGATTCTGTCCTCTTAAGTTTACAGGAGACCCCCCAGTTCCTACAATACCTGCTCCTCTGAAGACCAGGGTCAGCTGCCATTGATCACTGTGTCTGTGCCACTGTTTTTCTCGCACCAATTCTGCTTCCTTTGTTGATGTTGTTAGCCTGACCTTGGTATTAGCATTTGTCATAGCTGTCATATACTGCCTGTGTCCCCCAGGGCCAGGTGCTGTCACCCATGGTCTCACATATCAGCATGCTTATCCCTCCCTCCACAGCCCTCACCTCGTGATGTCTTCTGTCAGTTGGGCAGGGTCAGGGGGGTAGAATTTGACAGTGAAGGCAAAATTCCAGGGGCTGCCTAAGAGAAGAAGATGAGAAGAAATCAGAGAGGCCCCCGCATCCCAGTTGTGGGGCCCAAACTCTGGTCATCTGATCCCAGATCCCAGGCTCTTGACCATAACAACTCCTTGGAAAAACAGCCCCAAGGGGAAACAATCTCTACCTTAGGAATAATAACAGTAATCATAGTTAATACATACCGGGGGTTACTAGATACAGGCCTCATTCTAGGCATATGCAATTACGTTTTATTTTTTTGTTTGTTTGTTTTTTTAAGACAGAGTCTCACTATGTCACCCTCAGTAGAGTGCAGTGGCATCATAGCTCACAGCAACCTCTAACTCTTGGGCTTAAGTGATTCTCTTGCCTCAGCCTCCCAAGTAGGTGGGACTACAGGTGCCCGCCACAGTGCCTGGCTATATTTTGTTGCAGTTGCTACTGTTGTTTAGCAGGCCTGGGCTGGTTTTGAACCTACCAGGCTTGGTGTATGTGGCTGGTACCACAACCACTGTGCTACGAGAGCCGAGCTGCAATTACTTATTTAATCCTCACGACAATCCTAAGTGTTATCATTACCCCACTTTACAGATGAGGAAACTGAGGCAGAGAAACTGTTAAATGACACAAGAAGTAGTGATAGAGTTAGGATTCAAATCCAAGAGGTCCAGCCCCAATATCTATTTGTTTAACCATCCCTCTAGACCTCCTCAGGGAAGCAGGAAGAAAACAACTATGGAGCACTTGGGTGCTATCCATATGTCCATATATGCCATTTAACTGTCACCTCTATCTCATGAGGCAGGGATTAGCAATCCACTTGCCAATGAGAAGCAGGGGTACAGGGAGGTAAAAGACTTGCCCCAGGTCCCCCATGTGATGAACACTGAGGCTTGGAAAGAGATATATACTCAATTCTGAAGCCTAGGACACAAGAACTCACGGGGCCACCTTCAGAAGGCTGAGGGGCTGTCACAAACAGAAGATAGGTGGGGATAAATTGTTTCACTGGGACAGTAGGAGTAGAATGAATGGCTAGAAGTTACAGGGGTAGTGACGGAGGACTATGGCTCTGCTGGAGAAGGCACTTGCTAAGGATCAATACTATTCCCCAGTGACTTGAGGTGGCCGCAAGAAGAAACCATCCACCAACACCTGGGCTGTGTTGGCAGGACTGCAGGCAAGAGCTGGGGAGGATGCTGAGACCTAACCATTAGGTCTGGCTGTCTGTCTTTCCCAAGCTCCTGGTTCTTACCAAACACTGCACATCTGGCTGCCTGTATATTTTCTGATTCCTTTAAGCATGAAAGACAAGCCTCCCAGCCAGGCTAGGGCTTCTAGGGGACAGCCTAAAGTCCAGGTCCAAGACCCTGTCTACCCCCAGAGGAGCTGACCCTATCTGTGTGCCTGCTTCTTTGTTTCTAACTAATAGGAATCTACAGGAAGAATTCCTGGAGCCCCTTCCTGCAGAGTCAGCTGGCATCCCTGGGCCCAGCTGCCTGCTGTCATGGCAACAGGCTCAGCTATAGCTTTCCAGCCGGGGGACCAGGGAGTCCAAGAGAGACTAACCACAGCCAAGGAGGAGGGACCCTGGGAGGAGGCATCTCTGCCTCTAGGCTCCAGGTCTCCACCTACTCATGCTGCCTTGATGAGGCCACCTTCCTCCTCCTTCTAACATTTGAAAGCTGCCCCTCCCCTCCCAATATGACTCTTCTCTCTGGGCCAAAAAGGACAGGCTATTGGGCTGCTCGTTTGCCTTCACCTCAGGCCCTGAAAAGAACATAAGATGAATTAGAAGACCAAGGCTTAAGACCTGGCTTGGACAATACTTGGCTTTGTAACCTTGGGTAATAACTATCTCTCTCTGGGCCTCTGAACAAAGAAAGGGTCATTGATCACTGAAGTCTGCGCCAGCCCTGGACAGGAGGGTGGCTATTTCCAGGCCATCTGCTTATTCTTTGTCCTAGATGACTCTGCAGGTACCTTCTAGGGCTGACATCCTGAATGAATTTGTGATTCTTCTGCTAACTTGCTACGCAACTCTGCACGGTCCTGTCTCTTCTCTGGGCCTCAGATTAGTCATTTATAAGAAATGGTCAACAGTTGGCCTCCCCCAAGGTCCTCCACACTTAGTGAATGAACTCATAGGTCTGAATGTACTTTCCAAAGTAGAAGGGAGCAGGACAACCAGAACCCTTATAACTTGAAGCCTGAAGCCCCCACCTCCCTTCTACTTCATCCCCAACCACAGAAACCCACTCACTCCGTATCTGCTTCTTGATTTCCTTGGAGGGATCCAGCCAATTCTAAAAGAAAAGACAAAGATCTTTAGAGGGAAAATGGAAGAAAGGACCAGGATTGGGCTAGGAGAGAGAAAGATCCTGAAATGTCTCTAGATAGCCCCTACTGAGGAACACCCTTCCTTAGCTGAAGATATACCACCAGGCCTGGGATTCAGTGCCCTGGAGCTGGCATTGCCTTGAGACAGCCATACTTACAAGATGATGAAGCTGTAATGGAACTGGCAAGAAGGAGAAAACTTAGACAAGAGGCTCCCAGGGCTAGGAAAGAGGTGGAAGCAGGGAATACCTCAGTTCCCCCCCTCCCCAGACAATTCAAGCAGTCACACCAGGGATGTCCAAATGTCTGGGGTGACTTGTGGATCACAAAGAAATGATTGGGGGTGGCAGATAGAGGCAGAGAACCAAGAGGATGGATAGGGCTAGCCAAACCTTGGGGACACGCAAACAGAAGATGCCTAATGAAGATGTGAGGACTGATGAAAGCCATGAGATGTGGTCAGGACCATGGGGGCCTATGGGAAGAGGTCTACACTTGTCCATCAGGCCTCCCCTCCCTAATCCTGCTCCCCAGCCTAGATACCTTTTGGCTGTCTGCATCACAGAAGGTCAGGCCAAAGTAGTCCTTCTCCAGGAGGTTGAGGTGCTCACAGACCAGGTCAAACAGCACCTGGCCCCGGCCATGTTTCTGAAAAGGAAAGCAGAACTGTTATGAGGCCAGAATGCACCCTAGGGTGGGACTGGGAGACACCCAATGCTCCACCAGGACAACTCAAAAGCCCACAAGAGCTGTTTAGCATCTGGTCAGGAGTGTGACACTCCTGCCACAACACCTGGCTCTGCTCCGAGTCCTAAGGGATCCTGGGGATGACAGTAACGCCCAGCACCCATCTTCCAAGTTCTGTTGGGATCTTTCTAGCCCTTGGATGTGCTTAGGGTGAAGTAGGTATATGGGTAGTGACTGATTTCTCTGTCCTTTTTAGTGATTAAGTTAAGAGGAGGCTAACTTAAACCCAAGGAGTAGAAAACCAAAAGGAGTGAGAAGATAAGAAGAGGTCCTTGAAATATGGGAGAAGTAGGCAGGGGTAAAAAGAAGTAGGACTCAGAGTCAAGTATGACTCTCCTTCCCCAGGTCCTCTCCTTAACTGAGAGACATCCAGGGCAGCCCAGGCTGGGTGTCACCCTGTACCCCAGCAAGTGCGGTTTCACAGAGGATCATGGGGCCTTCATCAGCTTCTGCGACCCCTAGTCCCATACAGCTAGGCTTGGGGCCTCTCTAAACCACCTTCTAGGCCTGAGGATTCAGAATGATGAAGCTCAGCACCCAACCTCGGCACTCCAAACCTCCAGGTGTGCATCTGGGCACCATAAAAAGACTATAGGACAGTGGGAATGTGAGGCAGTCACCACCAAAGAGGTAGGGCCTCCAAGGAAAGGGTGAGATTCCTATAAGGTCTGAGATAAAACCTGACAAAGAATTCTTGTCCCTGGAGAGTTCATCAAGGAGAGTGGACCTGGCCTCAGCCAAGTCTCTTATGTGCTCCTAGGGCAGGCTAAAACAGCATGCTGGGTCTGGGAGTGTGGGAGACACAAAAGTCTTTTCTTTCCCCCAAGAGCAGGAAAGGTGTTCACCCTGAAACCCTTCTAAAGAAGAAATACATACCTAAAAGAACAAGAGGTATCACATCTAAATATATATCTAAACAGCTCTTCTCCCAAGAGTTGAGAAGGGCTCACCCTCTCAGGCTTCAGAAGTAAGTCACATCATTTCAAATCAGGGCATGGGGGAGAGAGGGAGGCAGCTCCTGTAAATCTCTATAGTGAAGCCACCTTCTGGCTCGGCGCCTGTGACTCAAGTGGCTAAGATGCCAGTCACATACACCTGAGCTGGCGGGTTCAGATCCAGCCCAGGCCCGCCAAACAACAATGACGGCTGCAACCAAAAATTAGCTGGGCGTTGTGGTGGGCGCCTGTGGTCTCAGCTACATGGGAGGCTAAGGCAGGAGACTTGCTTGAGCCCAGAAGTTGGAGGTTGCTGTGAGCTGTGATGCCATGGCACTCTACCCAGGGGCATAGCTTGAGGCTCTGTCTCAAAAAAATAAAATAAAATAAAATAAAATAAAATAAAATAAAATAAAAATAAAGTGAAGCCACCTTTTGAATTCTGCCATACATATGAAGAAGGGCCAGGAATGATGCCTAGACAGGGGTAGAACCTTGAAGAGTTTACAGAGCGGATAAACGAGAGCTCAGAATTAGGGGCCTATACAGGAAAGGAGACACCAAATATGGGGCCAGAGGGACAATACCAGAGAGGGAGCATCTGCCATGCCATGGCTATGGGGCAGGGCCAAGCCACAAAGGCTTCTACATGGTCCAGATGACTGACAACATCCTTCCAATGGGCCACTCCCTGGGGTGACTAGTTTGTCCTAGAGACTTAAGGTGGTGCCCTAGACAGGGGTATTCACAGGGAAGGGTATATCCCTTTCTCCACCCAATAAATACACAAAAAATTATTCTACTTTAAACATCAGTCTGTCCTGGGTGAGATAGGAGAGAGCCCAATTCCTAGGCCTACTGGTCTGCAGGGCAGCCCTTAGATGGCAGTGTCCTTGCCAAGGTACAATCACCCTGAGAAAACTTCTTTGTGCCAGTCCTGTACCTCGTCTAATTCTACCTGCAATCATAACCAGCTTCTCTGGGTCTTGGTGCCACCATCAGGACAAAGGAAGGCTGGGGCAAGGGCATCTCTCTGACGCTGCAGTCAGCCCAGGACTCCTGTGCTCTGAGGCCAGCTGATGGGGGACAGGGCATATGGCACTGGGTGCTCCCCTACCTCCACCTCACACTCATACTCGGAGGCATCAAGCAGAGTGACTCGACAGATGGCACTCTTGTATTTCTTGGCAATCTTCTGGGGTGATTTCTGGGCCTTGCTGGGTGTGGTCCTTTCTGACAGGCCATCAGCCTCACTGTAGTCTTTCTCTTCCATGTCTAGGCTCTGCAGGTCCAACCGAAGAAAGAGTCTGGTCAGTAAGCTTGAAACCATAGCCTTTCATATACATGAAGCAATAAGGAAGCAGCTAGGGCTCAGATGGACCCCACATGAGAGTCACTCCTCTCCTATGCCAAAGAGGTGACTAGGGTCTATAGTTGATATATACAGGAAGAGAGCCAGAGCTCCCACGTGCAATGGGGTGGACTCATGTGAGGACTCCGCTTTTTCCCTGCAGGATGCTGCTGCCATAGACAGCCTTGGCAAGCAGAAGTGCCTCACAAAACCAAACCTGGTGGCCAGAGTTGACCTGCCTCCCTAGAGCAGTATATGAATCATCAAGGCATCCATCTGGTCTCCTCCTGTGCATCTGTCACTAGATCTAGCAGGAGGGTGGGCACTGTGGACTGATCTAAAGGAGGGATGGGAAGCCAGAACCCACCAAATAGTCCTAACTCTGCCACTGACTCCCTCAATGACCTTGGCCAATTTCTTGCCCTCTCTGGGCCTGTCATAAATCAAGGACGGCATGAGTTAGCTGGCTAGGTGAGTCCCCTATAGCTTTAAAGTTATGGGTTTTGCTCCGAGGTCACACTGGCCTTGTCAAGCTAGAATGGACAGGTTCAAGGGATAGGAAAATAATCTGAAAGAACATGGGCTTCAAAATCAGACCCGGATTAGACTCTACCTCTATTACTTTATGGCAGTGTGACTTTGGGTAACTAATTTCATCCTGGTGATTCTCAGTTTCTCCACGTATAAAATGGGAGAGTTAATAGCTACCCTCTTTGGTTTGGGAGAATTAAATACAACAATGACCACAATACTCCTAGCACAGTGCTCAGCATGTAATGGGTCACTATTGAATCTTTCTTCCCTCTTGAGAATACACTAGAACTAGACCTGGAGAACTGACTGGACAGGAAGAGGGATGCCCACACTCAGGTACACACCTGGTCAGCAGGCCGAGTGTCCTGCTGGGGCAGATGCTTCTCATTGGAGTTGGCCTCCAGGTGGCCGTGGCCTGCAGGGGTCACAGGGGTTGTGACAGCGGCAGCGGCCTCAGGCTGCTGCGGGGCCTCCTCCTGTGCCTTCTTCACCTCAGAATCGGGGCCTGTCTCTGTTGTCATGGTGACCAGCACGCCTGCATTGGCATGAAGCAGAACATGTGACAAAGAGGGACAGCAACTGTGTGATAGAGGGAGAGGGGCAGGAACCACATGCAGAGAGAGACAGATGGAGAAGAGTGGACAAAGAGCCACAGAGAGAAGGAAGGAGGGAGGGAGAGACAGAGGAAGTGAAGATGGTGAGAGTCATGGGAAGGGAGGGATAGATGACCAAGGTCACAGGCACCCCTCCCACTCTGTCCACAGCTGCTTGGGGAACCTCATTCCTTGGCTCTTCCTCAGGATGAAGGGAGCCTCTCCGGAGCCTTATTCTGCTAGGAGTACAGCGGATGGTCAATGACCACCTCTTCACCTCCAGGCAGGGCCCCCACCAGGCTAGTTCTCCAGTCTCATCACCTGGCCCTGGGCAGTCCCTCAATAAATGCTGGATGCACTGAATTCAACCAAAGAGCCCTGGGTTCTAGGCCCTTCTGGCACTGAATATGGGCAAGCCTCTTTATGCCCCCAATTACTCCTGCCCTGCTAACTTCATAGGGATGTTGTCAGGATGGATCCAAAGGGAGGATGATAGGAAGGCACATTTTATAACACATAGCCCTGACAAGGTACAAGTCAAAAGAACGAGGCTCCGGCCCCCAGCATGCCACAGCTGAGGCAGTCCCTTCACCTCTCTGTGACTCATCCAAAAGTAAGCAACTCACAGGAATTATCTTTTGCACAGGCTATTCTTATCATCTCTTCCTTGGAGTGGTAAGTGAGAAGATTTCAGAGAGAATTAAGAACCGACTGTCCAGCCCCCTGCCCTATGCCACCATGGGAGGCTTCTAAGAGGCAGCCAGCCAGCCAGTCAGATAGACAGATACTGCATCTAGCCTGGGATACCCTACCCTCACTTCCTTTTTATTCTTCAGTTTCTCTCCCTGCATTACAGTGGGCACAGCACGGCACAAAGCCAAGAGCACTAGATACAAAGTCAGGGACTCTGAATGCCCTACTCAGCCACAGAAGCCCTCCAGGGCCCTAAGCTAAAGTTGATCATGCATATGAGAAGGTTTGTTGTTACTGATGCTGCTATCAGAAGGTAAAATGAGGCTGGGTGTGGTGGCTCACACCTGTAATCCCAGCCCTTCCGGAGGCTGAGTGGAAGGATCACTGGAGGTATGCCTGGGCAACACAGTGAGACCCTATCTCTATGAAAATGAAAAAAATTAGCCAGGCCTAATGGTGTGTACCTGTAGTCCTAGCTACTTAGGAGGCTAAAGAGGAGGATCATTTGAGCCCCAGGGTTCAAGGTTGCAGTGAGCTGTATGATGTTTCTACTGTATTCCAGCCTAGGCAGCAAAGTGAGACCCTATCTCTAAAAGAAAGGAAGATGAGGAGAGTAAGGGAAAGCCTTAGTCCCCATCACCTCATCCCTATCCAGAAATCCTTGCCACTGCAGTCATTACTCTGAGATTTATGGGTAAAATGTAAAGCCATAGTTAAACAAAGGCTCTCCATCACTTACATGACAGTAAGCACCAATTCCAGGCCAGAGCACAAAGCAACAAGAGTGGCTCTAGGGGAGCTCACAGCCTTGAAAAAGTCAAACTGATGCCTGTCTGCCTAGCTTGGGATCTTTTCCAAGCCTGCACTTAAGGATATTGGTCATTATGTCAGATAAGGCCTATAGGCAGAAACCCTTAAAATAAATTTCTACTTAATTTTTCTTAAAAAAAAAATGCACAAAGTAATCTGCATGTTTTCTGCTATGAGAAGCAGAATCCACATGACCCTCATGGCCCAGGCAGCCAAGAGGCATATCCACTTCTCCCTTTCAGATGGCCTCTGTCTGGTTTCAGCCCACACTCCCGGAACTTTCTCTGGGCCTGAGTCTTTTTGGAAATAACCAGAAAAACAATCTTAAATAAATATCCCAGTCTTCCTCTGCCTGGGTCTCTAGCAGAGCCTGCTGGCAGCAAATGCCTGGCACTACCAGAACAACAGATGAAAGGAGCTAGAAGTCTTGTGAGATAATTAAATACAATCCTCTTCCTTTATAGGTGAGATCCATAGAGCAAAAGAGACTTGAGTGACAGACATTTCCTCAGACAGGTTTCCTCTGGTTCCTCCACCCACTCTCTTCTCTACCCAGACTCCTGACTCGCCAGATCCTAGCTCTGGGTCCATTTTCTTTCCACTGTGCTTTAGCTACCTTAAGCAAACCCCAAGGGAATCTCCTTGAAGGAGAAAGCACTGAGGCACTGGCTGAAAGCCAAGAAGGTGACAGGAGCCACCTCTGTATCTCTGCACCCCATGGCCAAGGGCTAGTGAGATAAATGATGGCTCATGCATGCTAGGGAGTAAAAGAAAAGAAGATAAGAGAAAGATGTAAAAAATCATGGAAATTATGTAAATGAAAAAGCATGATATGCTTTGTACAGACTGATCCCATTTTAATTAATATACAAACATATACAGAAAATTCAGCCAAGTATGAACTGTAGTTATTTCTGAATGGCAAAAGGAGTACACATTATCATTTTTTCTTCTTTCTGTTGATTTTTATACTATATTTGGTGATTCCTTGAATGAGTAAAAAAAATTAGAGGCTAAAAAATAAATTTTTCTGATGTACAAGGCTTGGTATGACAGGATGAGGAGACAAATTTTAAAATTTGTTTAGTTTGTTTTATTTACAAATTAAAAAGAGAAATGACATTATTTTTAAACCTATGACGAAATATTTATTTTACAAGTCCAAGGATAACAGCATGGTTCTTTGTAGATCACAGAAAGGGAGCTAAGGACCTGGCCTTGGCTTCTGACATAGCCTGCCATGTGGGCACAGTTCTGCCCAGGACCCAATCAGCATGGACTGGCAGAGCCTGCCAAGCACCATAGAGGACCCCGGCAGGCAGTACATGCTGGTTTCTGTGGAGCTCTCTGCTACGTGGGAAGAGGAGACTTACCCAGGAAATGGCTAAACACTTAGCCAGGATGTGACTTAGATTTGCCAGTGTATATTTCAGCCTCTCAGAAGAGTCTGGGGACTCTGTGATGTGGAATGTGGTCCACAGTTCCCAAAGAAGACTTCCAGGGTAGGGGGTGAAAGTGGAATTAGGCTGTCCAAACAGGGAGCATTTAGATAGGAGACAGCAGGAAGACAGTTTGGGCTGAGTTACGATGTAGGCAAATGTTCAGAGATGGGAAAAGAGGGCTGGATAGGCAGGGGACAGAGAAGAGATATTTTGACACCTCAGAATAAGAAACCTATAAAGGTATGCACCAGATAGCCAAGAAGAAGGGACAGGCTGGAATCTGGGAGATGTGAGGGGCTAGAATGATACCAGCAACCTTGCAAGAGTCAGAGTATCCCTCTGCTAGAGAAGGACAGGGTTCCCACCACTGAGTGCTTGGTCCAGAGCAGAGACTTCACACACTCATTCACCAGCCTCTCACAGCATGAGTAGGGGGCCCTACCAATTAATGGTTAAGAGCACAGGCTGTGGGCCAGGCAGACCTAGATCAAACCCCAGCTCCAGCTGCTCACTCTGTGACCTTGGGCAAGTGATTTCCCTTTTCCAAGCCTCATTTGCCTCTTCTATAAAACAGAGCCATTCCTCCTTTCCCTCTCAGGGTGGGGATAGAGATTCAGGAAAATAATATGGAGAGAGCAATTAGCACTCAAAAAAACAACCCTCAGAGGAAGGGTCTATAATTACAAGCAGCAGTGGGAAGCTGCAGTGAGGAGGGGCCTGAGAATAGTCCAGAAGTGCCCACCCAGAACGAATGGAAAAAGAGATGCTCTAAGAGACATAGGCCAGTAGGGCCAGACTGATGACACTGACATATGAAAAGCCTAATGCACAGGATTAGAAAAGGGAAAGGTCAGCCAGGGAAGTAAATGCTGACAACACCCGCGCCAGCTTTGTCTGGAGAAGAGGGGCCCAGTGAGGCTGGGAATGCTTGCTTAGCCTGGACTGGAGCTGGCCCAGCAAGCTGCCAGCATCTGATCTGATGCTATTCAATATTGCAACCAGTGTCTGACTCCCCTGGCTGGAAGGTGTTCCAGTGGCACTAAGCAGCCCTCTTATGCTGTGGCTTTTCATTTGGGTGGCCTGCAAGGAAAGGGTGTCCTTACTCCAGCTGAAGCAATATCCACTCAGCCTGACAGTTGTACTACTCCTTAAAAATAAATCAACTGGCATCTGGTTTATCCATCACACCATCTACACCAGGGTTAGCATGAGTCAGCATTCCTAAGTCCAGTAACTTGGATTTATTCTTTTTCTCCATTCCCACAGTCATTGCCTGGGTCAAAGCCTCTATCAACTGACTCCTGTATGGCTGCCCCAGCCTGTTCCATGGGCCCTCTGTGGTTGCTCGAGCCTGCCTAAGGTTTATTCTCCACAGAGCAGCCACAAGGATTGTTTAAAAACTCAAATTGGATGCCCTTTTTGAAACCACCAATGGCTTCTCATCAAAATAAAACACAAATTCCTTATCAAAGTTACAGGCCTCTGCACATGGCTCCAGCCCATCTTTTTAGCATCATCTCCTACCGCTACTGTCCCCAATTGCCATCCTCACTATGAGTCTGTCACACTAGCTTTCTCTCTTTTCTTTAACTGTGCCAGGATTGCCCCTGCACTGAAGCTTTGTTCTTAATGTTCCCTCTGCATGGACAATTTGGCAGCTCCCACCTTCAGATTGTGAATCTACATGCCCCTTGATCACCTGTCTAATAATGTAAGTCTCTTCCTCTATTTTTATGGTCATAACATGCTAAGTTGTTTTTGTTTCATTTGCTATTTTAACCATTTTTAAGTATAACAATTCAGAGGCATTAGTTACAGTCATAATGTTGTATAACAATCGCTACTATCTAGTTCCAAAAATTTTCATCATCCCTTACAGGAACTTTGTATCCATTAAGCAAGCAAGTTGGATTTGCTTGTTTGTTTTCATAGTAATTATCACCCACTGAACTTGTATCATTGATTGATTTACTTATTTGTTTGTATTCCTCCTCTAGAATATAAACTCCATTAAGATAAAAGTTTTGTCCTGTTTGCTGTTATCCCCAAGGGCTTAGCGCAGTTCCTGATAAATAACACATACAAAAAGTTATCATTTATAGTCTGCTAAATGCCAGGCACTGATCTAAATACTTTACCTCAATTAACTTATTTAATCTTCATAATAACCTAATCTCTTATTATCTTCACTTTACAAAAGCAGATACTGAAGCAGAGAAGTTGAGTAACTTAGCCCAGATCACACAGCTAGTAAATGGCAGCGCCAGAATTCACACTCAGAGGGTCTGACATGGATGAATGGATAAACGGATGAACTCACAGATGATGGATAGATGGAACACAATGAGATAATTTCTAACTATACCCAACTGGAGACCGGAGACCTGGGCTGCATTCATCTTGGGAGCCTTTCTGGCTGCCATCCAGCTAGCCTCTCTGGATGATTTATCAGACCTTCAGCACTTGATTTTCCTGTCCAAATTCCTGATATTATCCTTCTTATTTTATTGATGAGGACACTCAGGCTCAAAGAGGCACACTGATTTGCCCAAGGTCATAGGCTGTCTGACTCCAGAGCTCTTCCCACTGTCTGACATTTCAACAGCCTCAGAGGGCTCAATCTGTACTAACTTCTCCCAGAAGTGAGGCGAGCCAAAGAAAGGTTTGTCAAGGTTAAAAAGCAAATATACTGGGAAGAGCTGGACTCAGAATCAGGACCACTGTTTCTAGTTTCAATGTTTTTCCTACCTGATAGACCTTGGGTAAGTCACTTCCTCTTTCTATCAGTTTCCTCATTTGTCAAACAAGGATGAAAGCCCCTATCCTCCACATCAGAGTAAGGCTGTGGATCTAAAGGATATTACAAAGAATGAATAGACTTTGACATACCAAAGTTAAAGTCCTAAATACAGAGGAGAGAGTATTACAGATGTTTATGACATGTATATGAGAAACATATCTTTGTGTGCATATGAGGTCTAACAAGTAAGTTCGTAAATGTGCCAACCTGCATTTACATTGGCAGCACTGGATAAACAACTCAGTAAAGTTTCATAACCTTGGTATATCAGTATCTCACAATTTGTAGTTCATGTTGACTTATGGCAGTATCTTGCTGAGTGGCATTCAGTATTATTGCTGTGTGTTTTTACGTGTCTTGTGGGAATGTTGGAACCTGAATTAGAGGAACAAACATTCACAAATTTCTTGTTGAACTTGGCAAAAGTGGAAGTGAAATCAGGGATATATTAGTCTAGGTTTATGGGGATAATGTCATGAAGAAAACTCAGTGTGCAAATGGATTACTTTTGCTGAGGGGAGAGAAAGTCTGGGTGAACAGTAATGAGCAAAATTGATGAAAATACTGCAAAAATTCATCAAATTGTGCATCAAAATTATTGGCTATGAGAAGCATAGCAGACCAACTAAACATTGATAGAGTAATAGCATAATTTTAACTGAAAACCATGGCCAACAACTCATGGCTCTTGTATTATGACAAAGCACCAGCTCCTACAGTACCATCTATGAGGGAATTTTTAGCCAGTGAACAAATAACTATATTGGAACACCCTCCCTACTCACCTGACCTGGCCCCTAGTGACTTTTTCTTTATCTGATAAAGAAAGGAAAGATGAAGGAAATATTGAAAGGAAGACATTTTGATGACATTCAGGACATCAAGGATAATACGGTAACAGCTTTGATGGCCATTCCAGAAAAAGAGTTCCAAACTTGCTGTGAAGGGTGGACTAGATGCTGGTGTTGGTGCATAGCTTCCCAAGGGGAGTACTTTGAAGGTGACCATATGATATTCAGCAGTGAGGTATGTAGCATTTTTTCTAGGATGAGTTTGTAATCCTAATTGTAAAAACTCATGGCTCAGCACCCATAGCTCCAAGTAGGGCACCGGCACATACACTAAGGCTGGCAGGTTCAAGCCTGGCCTGGTCCTGCTAAGCAACAATGACAACTGCAACCAAAAAAAAAAGCCAGGTGTTGTGGCAGGCGCCTATAGTCCCAGCTACTTGGGAGGCTGAGGCAAGAGAATCTCTGAAGCCCAAGAGTTTGAAGTTGCTGTGAGCTGTGACACTATGGCACTCTATTGAGAGCGACATAGTGACACCTGTCTCAAAAAAAAATTGTTAAACGTCATATGCATAGCAGTGGAACAACATGAGGACACACACAGCTACCTGTTTCTATGGCCATGAACAATCAGTCCCTACACAATAAGGCCATCTCTTCTCTAAATCTTGAACACTGATGACACTGAAGACTTTTGCCCAGGTGTTCTTGGGAATTCTAGACCAGGTGAGAAAAGAGGTAGTAGCAGGAAGGAGGGAAAGGGGGACAAATGGGCAGCATGCAGGAGAAACCAAATGCCAGGGAGAAAAATATTCTTTTGTTTTGAATGATATTTTCCATAATCACAGTTACCAAGATAGCTCTTTCTTCTTGGGAGATCAAGGGGGCACATCTCTCCTATTTCCCTGCAATGAGGATACCTGGGCTATTGGTTTCCATTTGCACCACCAGATCTGTGCCCTGCTTGAAGAGACAGGAGGCTGATCCATTGGACTGTCTCTTGAGCCCCTTGGCCTGCTGGTTCCTGGTTGAGTTTAGCCAGCAGAAGGTGCTGGCAGGAAGTCAGAGAGTAGGAGGAGAGAAATATTGGGTACATTTCCCTCAAGTTCTCTCCCTGTGGTTCTGGTGGTGGCTGAGGCCCTCTGTGACAACTCCTTGCCCAGCTCCAGGCATTATGGAACTGAAGTGACATCATTCTCTTCCTCTGCCGTATTAGTTTGTAGGTACCTCAATGTCCTTTGTGGGTGCCCGTAACCCTGCTTACACCTTTATTAACATCTCCTAAGTTGAAGCATCTTAGTGGAATTCTGTTTTCTGTCAGAATCTAATATGCCACCCAACACTAATTAACGATGAGGACAGCCTGGAAAGAGGCAGTACAGTCCGTGGGTTCAGGAAGACAAAATGAGAGGGAGAAATCTTGAGCAAGCCCTTCAACCCCCTGGGCCTCAGTTTCTTCATCTATAAAACCATGATAATAATCTTGCATATCTCACGGGTTTGCCGTGAAAATGAAATCAGAACATGCCCATAAAAGACTTAACATATGCCAAAACCTACAGTTAGTATTCCAGAAATAATGGATATTCTCATCTTTATTATTAAGTCCAAAGACCAAAATGTTAATAATAGCATTCCCTTGGAGAAGAAAATACAGACTTTTATTTCCATGTGCTCTGTATTTTTCCATTTTTTCTACTATGAAAATGTATTACTTTTGGAGTCAGAAAAGAAAAGAAGAAGAGAGCACCTATTAAGGCTTCTTCTCCCTTTCTCAGTCGCTGGAGATGATACTACTTCCCTATGGGATTTCCCCAGTATTGAACATTCACTCCCTCAAGTGACAATCTGTAGATGGATGTGAATGAAATGGCTGGAGGATAGAGGCTGAGAGAGCCGCCTCTGAAGCCTTGTGCCATCCTCGCAGCCAGACCCAAAGGATCTAAAAGGGAGCTGGGTCCACAGTCATCCTCATTGATGCTTAGGTCTATACATGGCAGCGGAGAGACAGCAATTTGTCAGAAGCTTGTGATACCATGGGCATCACATTAAATACAACCAAACAACACAAAGAGGCCACCACCATCAGGACTGGCTCCTTGCCCAAAAATTTCCTGTGTCACCACAGAGCCTCAGATTGATGTGCAGTTGTGGGCCAGGAACCACTTGATAGTATAGAACTGCAGAGTAATGGCATAAAAAAAGGAAAAACGCCTCCTGTTTGGACCAGGCTGATGTCTGTGCAGGAGGCAGACCAATGCCTCCTGCAAGCAGGGGCATCCTCTGAAGGCTGGGCAACATGCTGGATGTCTCGGGCTGCATCTCATTTAAGCAGCACAAGGGCCACAGAGTGAGTGAACTTGTTCCCTAGGCTGGCTTAGCTGACAAGGTCACTCAGCTAGTCAGTTTGAGGAGAACCACTGAGCCAGGTATGCTGGCTCAGTGTCCAGCTCTCTCAACCTCCAACTTGCTGTAAACCATGTAACCAAAGCTACCGTTGCTCTGGATGTAGAAATAATAACAACGGTATCAATCCCTCCCACACACAGGGTGCTCTACAATTTAAAGGTTCTTTTTATAATCATCATTTTGCTTGGACCTCACCATCTACTGTTTTTAAGAGTGAGCAAGAAACAGTAGTTATAAACATGGGCTTTGCAGCCAGAGCTGGAATCCTGACCCCGTAAGCTTGGTGACCTTGGGCAGGTAACTTAACCTGTCTTGAGAAGAATAACCCCCTCACCTCAAAGGCATTCAGTGAAAATGAAATGAGATACCACACAAAAAGCCCTCTCTGGCACAGTACTTGACATATAGTAGATACTCAGTAAGTGGCAGTGATGAGTCTGGTCAGTGAAGTATCACTGCCTTATAGGAGGACAAAATTAGATCTAAAGAAGGCAAAGTACATGTCCAAGGACACTTGGGGTAGAAGCAACAGCAAGCCCAGGCAGCCACTTACAGCAACCTGAAAGATCTGAAATTTTCCAAGGAGAGCTCCATAGTGGATGAGTGAAAGAATAGGTCACCGTGGGACATTCCCATTCTTTGAGGATGACAGGGAGAGAACTTCCTCCAAGTAGATTAGCTCAGGCTCCACTAGGAAGATGAGGGGACAGGAGCAAAAAGCAGCAGCAGACCTTTGAGGGTAACTCTCATGCTTCCACAGTTTCTGACTCTCTTTCACTTGATTTTTATTAATTGTTTAATCACTGTTAGAGTTTATTGTCAGTGTTACTTAAAACACAATAGAACTGTAAACAACTTCTAATGTCCACCAGTAGGGGGCTGGCTGAATTAGCTAGGGTTTATCTGTTAGAAAATTAATTACAAACGTATTACATACCTACTGCAAAAACTTTCCAGATAAGTTTTATATCTACTAACATGAAAAGACGTCAATAGGCTGTTAAATGAAAAATGCAAGTTGTAAAACAATAATCCAATTTATGATCCCATTTAGTTTATATGTCTATGTCGGTATAGAAAATATACTATAGGAAGGAAACAAAAAAAAAACAACAAAAAACAAAAAAAAAAAAAGGAAGGAAACATACCACACTGTTATTGGCGACTTCTGGAGAGCAGAATTTTGTTTGGAGAAGGGGAGAATAAACTTTTAAATTATTAGGATTTTTCATACATTTCTTTTGTAATTAAAACTAAATAAAAATAAATATCACATTAAACAAAGATTTGTTTGGGTCAGTCTTATTTACTTCTCATAAGACTTGCTATAACTCTATTTCTGCATGTTTTCTTCAAATCTCATACCTATGGTCATACCAAATTTTACATCACTGTGAAATATGAATGCTTATAATTTTATGGTTTTTTTCCATTTAACATTAATTGTATCAATTAACAATATCACATTATGATATCATCATTATCATCACAGTTAAAGTTCACAGTTGATTTACTATGTGCTAGCTACCATGCCAAGAGTTTTACATGCCTTAACTCATTTAGTCTTTTAGTTGTCATTAGTCTTAATGACAACTCTAAATGCAGGTACTTAGACTATCCACATTACAGATGGGAAGATTGGGGCCTAAAAAGATTAATTAATTTGTCGAGGCCTCATAGCTAGTAAGAATAGAAACAAGATTTAAGCCCTGGTCTATGCAAGTCCCAAGTCGTCACTGGGAATCTCTTCATCTTACAAATATTGAGTGGTGAGTGAGAAGAATGTGGCAAGTAGGGAAGAGCAAGAATGAGGCAGGTTCTAGGTCTTACAACTTGTATGACCTTGAACAAGTCACTTCCCCTCTGCTTAGTTCACTCAATTATTCTTTCATTGGACAAGCATTTACAAATCACTGAGCAACTAACTTACTGTGATAGAACAATAAATAAAATGCATGACTGCTCCAGAGGAGACTGGAGTCTAGCCTCAAACTTATGCATAGGAAGGAAAGATCTAACCCCTGCTCCACCTCTGTCACTGGGCAGCCATAAGCATGAAATTAAGGATAATTAAGGATATAAGGATGCCCCTCCACTGCCAGAGATTCTGCTCCCCTCTTTTCCTTTCATGCTTATCAATCTTCTTCCCTGTCAATAAACTCTGTCCTGTCACTTAAAAAAAATGAATCAAGGATGCAAAAGAGCTTTGCAAGTGCATATCTCCGCATACTCCATTTTTATGCATTCACCATAGCATATTATTTTATCCACTGGATGTTCCAAAGCATTCTCAATCATCTTCCTATTGTTGGACACTTAGTCCCAATTTGCTGCTATTATAGAAAAAGCTCTGATGGGGACATATCCAAAAGAAATAATTCAAAAGAAAAAAAAAAGCCAGATGCAAAAGATGCTGCCCAACCTTCCAAATGACTGAAGGGAGACAAGACCTTCTCAAACTTACCAGGGGTCTCACACTGAATTTCTGATCCCTGTGGCCTTCCCCACCCCAAGCTCTTCTTCCCTCAACTTGGCAAGCTACCTACCTTTAAGGGACACCTTAGAGAAGCTTCCACTTTTTTCCCTCCCTAGCCCTCTAAGTCCTCATAATTAAGATTTCTCCTGTAAGGTCACAGTCCACTTTGCCAAAAGGACCTTCCCAAAACACAATTCTGTCATGCTCCTTGGCAAACCAAAATGTTGCCAAGGTTTCCTGAACCTCCAGGCTCATGTCAAGTTGAAACACCTTAGTCTGACATTTATGAGAGACAAAAGAGGGAAAGAAGTGATGTTTACTCAGTCCCTGCAGTGTGTCAGCACTGCGCTAGGTGCTTTATATAACAACCACAACATGGTCCCGATGAGACAGGTATGTTTAACTACATTTTGCAGATGAGCAAAGTGAGGCTCAGACCAGCTCAGTGATGTGCCCAGGGCCACGTGGCTAGTACAACCAACGCTGTGACTACAGCATTCTAGTCTGGTGCATTCCAGAGCTTCATCAAAAACCCAAACATAAGCTGTCACCTTGCAGCTTGCCCCCTTCTACATACATACTCTCCCTGTTCCAGGCACAACCAGACCATCTGCTCTTCTTCCAAGGTATCTCTATTTCCTTCCTCTCTGACCTAGGGAGTGGGTGCCCTCCACCCTACAACTATCAAAACCTTCTTGGCTTTTAGTGCCCAGCTCAAAGGTCCCCATCTTTTTAAAGCCTTCCTTGCTGAGCATATGCAATAGCACATTCTTTACCTTTGCTGTGTCATCTTCTAGTCTCTTCCAGCTAGACTGTGAGAGGCATGCATCTGATTGAAGCATTATTTCAAAATGAACAAAACTCAGTATGACCCCTTAAAAACTATAGGCTGCCCAGCATGGCTATCAGAAACATAGCTCTGACCCATGCTGCCTGACTCCCTCCCTGAGATCTAGCTGTCTGACCTTTAGCAACTCTGGGACTGAGTAAACATCACTTCTTTCCCTCTTTAGCAACTGTCTTTCCCTCAGTAAGCCTCAGTTCCCTCAATCTGTAAAATGGGAAGAATAATACCTACACCTCATAGAGTTTTGTGAAGATTGTATGAGTTATACATAAAAGGCCTTAAAACAGTGTCTGGCATGTAACAGGTGCTCGGTAAATGTTAGTTATTACTATTCTTATCCTTAAGCCTCCATTCCACAAAGGAAAGCAGTACTAGCCTGCTCCAGCCCCATCCCTCTGCCCAGGCTCAGGTCTTGCCTACAGGGCCCCCTCTTCATAGTCCCTGCTGGTGCCTCTACATTCCCACTCCTCATGTGGTTTCTGATCATTGGAGCCCTACCAAATGTGGGAGGGCACACAGGGCAGGGCCAACCTATCTTCCCTAATACCCAATGAGAGCAGGGATCTAGAGATTCCACACTTCCCAGAGATCCTGGCCAGGAAGCAGAAGGCCAAGGCCAATCCTTCTCTGACAGCTCCTAGCCTGTATCTATTTGCATCTGCCCCTCAGGACCATAAAGCCTCCCTTGCCTTGCCAGACACAACACACAGCACCTCTCTGGTGCTGGACTACTAATTGCCTGGTACTCCCCAATGCTGCCCCAATATTAATGTCTGGTAGAAGAAGCTCCCCACTTCCCACTTCACTTAGGTGACATAACCTCTCTGAGTCTGTTTCTCCTCTCTAAAAAGTGGATAATGATAGTACCTACATGATAGGCTTGCCGTGAAACGATGCAAAGCATTTACTACAGTACATGGCATACAGTAAATGCTCAATAAATGCCATCACTCTGATTGTGTAATGGTTGATATTACTCCAGGTAGAAATGACCATCCCCTTTTAAAAAATGGAGCAGAGGCCCAGCATGGTGGCTCATATCTCTTATACTAGCTATTTAGGAGACTGAGGCAGGAGGATCGCTTGAGCCCAGGAATTTGTAGCTGCAGTGAACTATGATTGTGCCACTACACTCTAGCCTAGTGACAAAGCAAGAAAGGGAGGGATGGGTAGAGAAGTCCATAAGGAGGCCCACAGAGATGTACAGGCTCAGGCTAACAAGCACTTCCCACCTCAACCTGAGGAGTCAGGAGACCCTCTCTGCTGCCCCCTGGAGGCTCAAGACCAGAACATCATATGCTATCAGCTCTACTCCCAAGAGGGTTCTGGGCACTGGTTGTCCTTTCTCTCAACCCAGGCCTTTCCTGCTCACTTACTGTGGGCAATGGCTGGGAGGCCAATCTAAGGTCCCTCCTGGGTAGGAGCTCTCAGCTCCAGTGTCTAGCCTCTGGCAGAGTCATATATATGAGACAGCCACAGAGGCAGGGAAACTGGCAACTGGGTTACAAGAACTCCCCACCAAGAGGTAGAAGCCCGGGGTATGTATTGCTGGCTGCTCACCCACTCAGCTGCTATGTGACATTGGGCAAGTCACTCTTCCTATCTAGATCTCATTCAATCTTCCAAATAATTTCTGAGTAAGGACTACTGGAACAAACATTGTTCTCATGTGGGGTTTTATGGAGGAAGCCCTTCAAGAAGCTCACAGAACTGAGCCCAGGGAACTGCCACATGGTCCAGGAAAGATTTTAATAAGAACAATGCCCCTTGCACTGGTCTTCTCTAGGACTGCCTTGAGGTGTCCCTGAAATTCTAGGGACCGTCCTCTGTGCATGCATTGCCAGGCAGGCATGACCTCAGCTGGCCAGCAGAAGCCAGCTCTATCTCTACACGGAGCTGCCAAAGTCTCCTTGGGCCATGATGGCTCAGAGAGGAGGCTGGCACAGGCTGCCTCTGTCGCAGGCTCCATCTGGAGGAATGGGTGGGCAGTAGGCACACAGCCGCCTCTATTCTCATACCCTTGCCTGGGACAGACAGCACCAGGTCTTCCAGCAGCTGGTGAGGGCACCATCTCAGTTCCCAGCTCTCAACCTGGCCCAACTGCTGCTGATTCTGGAAGACTCCTAATGCTGGTGGGAGGGGGAAGATAGAGCAATTGGATCCACACAGCCCTGGGAGGTCCTAAATCCAGCCCTCTTACACTCCCACCTTTGGGTGCAGAGGAGGTGCTATGTAGATCTAGAGTGAAGGTGGGAATATGTGGTGGTGCTCTCCCCCCCATGCACCCCATTGAATGCATCCTCAGAGCTCCGTGAGAAAGCAACAACCATGGCCGGCAGCTGAAACAGAGATAAGCATCCCTGAACTTCGTAGTCCTTGTCCAGCCCCTCAAGGTCCCCATAGACCACTTTGGCCATGTAGCTCTGCCAGTAGGTAGGCTGAGTACCCAATAAGTACCCTGGTGGTGGTAGTGATTTGGCTGTCATGCCTATCCCCAAGACCCCAGCCTTTTGGGCCCTTGTACCTTACTAAGTGTGAAAGTGCCAGATGTGACTGGGACACACAAGTCTTCTCCCTTTGGCCAGTGGGGAAAGCCTCTGGCCAGGACAACACCAAGCCAAAGCCAGAGAGGTCCATGGGCTAAGGTCTGTGCCCCCCAGCTCTGATAGACTTCGAAGGGAGGTGGGATGGGAAATGAGCCCAGAAGGGTCTGTAACCAGAGTGTAAAGATGAAGGCAAGAGCTTGCAGCATCCCAACCTCTACCAAGAGCTGGGAATGCAGCATCTGAAGCCAGAGAAATCCAGAGAGACCTTGGCCTCCAGAGGCGGTAGCAAGAGTAGTCTGAGAGCACTGAGTGGGCCAGCCCCGAGGAACCCAGCACCCACCGACCATTCATCCTACAACTGGACGAGCCCACTGCCTCTCCAGGCCTTGTGGGCGACTGCAGACCTGGAAGGTGGGGAGAAACAGTAAGGCTATCCCCGACACTAGCCAGGGGGCCAACAGCCTGCAAACTCAGTTCCCGGTCTCGCCTCCATTCCTCCCCCACGGCTAGAGGCTGGGCCTAAATGTTGCGAGCCCCCAGCCACCAGTGCCACCTGATCCCCCAAACGTGCCTACCTGGGCCTGGGGGTCCCCATCTCCGGTAGGCTGAGTGAGGGGCGGCCCCCTCGGTTCCTAGGGTCGGCAGGCCGCGGGGCGGGGCAGCGCGCGGGGTCGCGGCGGGCTCTGCGGAGCAGCCTGTTCAGCGACACCCCCACCCGCTGATGGATGCCGACTGCAGCAGCGGCGGCGACGGCGGCTCGGCGTGCGCCGGGGGCTGGGCACCGTGCCCACAGCCCCGGGCCTGGCGCCCGACGCGCGGCCAGCCCCCGCCCCCGCCCCGGCCTCCGCGCCCAGCCCAGGGGCGGCCGCCGCTCGAGCCTGCCTCCTCGCTAGCGGCGGCCCTGCCCCTGCCTCCGCCTCCTTTCTGTTGGCTCCCTTTCCCCCTCCCTCTGGCTCTCAGCCTCCCAGGCCACCTCCTCCCCAGTCGCTGCCTAGCGGTCCTCGGACCACTGAGGGACCGCGCAGCAAGAGGTAACTCTTGAGCCTCGGCAGCCCCCACCCTGTTCCTAGCCAGCCCCTCTTGGGGGGCTCAGCAGCGAGGGAGGGAGGAGGAGATAAAGGGGGTAGGATCCCTGACTCAGAAGGGGTGACTCAGCCTCAGTGGGCCTCCCATCCCACCCAAGCCGGATCCCCTCACCTCTTCTGCAGCACCGCAGGACAGAACCTCCCTGGGAGTCGGCCTTCATCCCCCTTGAGGGAGGAGGTTTCCCATCTCCTGGGAATCCTCTGTGCTTCTGAGTGTCTCTTTGAGTGTACAATTGTCCAGCTGTGCACTGGTGCCAATGACAGTTAAGTGTACCAGTGGGGACAGAGATCTATTGAGGACTGGCCTGTGTACTGATGTGTCTGCTCTTGCCTGTGTGTGAGCACAGGCAGGGTGCACAGGGGCTCCAGAAAGTCAGGGGAGGTGGCCAAGGGGCCTGTGGCAGAGGTCATAGCTCAAAACCAAGCTAAACCCTGCTCCTCTTCTCAAATAGCACTGTTAAAACTCAAAACACAGGTCCCCAACCACCACAGGGCCTCCACCTCACATGATCCAAAGGCAGGGACCTTGAACAGCGGAGGACTCTGGAAGGCAGAGGGCCTGGGTTCCAGTCTTCTCTACCACTGCCTCAGCAAGTACCCCTGGGCAAGTTGCTCCCATGCTGTGGGCCACCTCAGGTTACACAAAAGATGAAAGGGCTGGATGGATCTATCTCTAGGGTTCCCAGTTCATGGACAAGGCCTGAAGAATGGTGGGTAACTCACAGCATGATCTCCAAAGATCTCTGCCCATGGGTCCACTAAGCCCATAAGACCACTATCCCCTAACCTCCCCCCACCAGAATACACATTTATTCTTTCATTCTCCAAATCGTTTCTCACTACCTACTATGTGCTGGACACTATTCTCTCAACCACAGAATCCGCTATACCAGGAAGAACAGAAGGCCCAGGCTGGGAAGCATCCGGATATGAGCCCAGCCATCCGTCCTTCCATGCTGCAAATCTCTTGGCATCAACCTCACCAGTGGGTCATCCATCTCTACTCTGCTCATCGTGTGCTATCCAGACAACCACCTCTCTCCTTCTACTCCTCCCTCTCCATCATGGCGACTTTCTACCCAAAGTCCTAACCTCCACCCTAAGGCCTCCACAGAATAAGGCAATGCTCTGTCTGCAGCACCCCCTTAGAGAACTCAGAATAGCAACTGCATTCCTTTGCCACATCCCCAAACCAAGCCTTCTCCAACCTAAACGGGAAAAATTCCTTTGTCAGGTGTCCCAAGACACAGTTATGGTACCTGCACTCTCTCCCTACTCACCAGGTTCAGGAGTGGGCACAGGCAGAAAACAGAATGAAGCCAGCTCCTCCTAGTCCTAGAGAACAAGTGCATTATCCAGAGGCAGGAAACAAACAAATCAGCCCAGATCAATTTGCAGAAGGACCAGAGTCCTGCTTGGCAGACTTCCTTACAGATCCTCTCCTTTGTCTTTGGACTCCTCATTGCCCTGAACTTCCAAATTCAGTTCTTCAGAGGAGCTCCCCACGAGTCCCATGCTGGCCCTGTGGGGGGTGGGGGGGGGGTGGGGAAGGCATGGCCCTGGGCAAGTCGCTTTACCCATAAGGTGCTCTGTTTTAGTTCAGTTCACTATACATTTATTCAAATGAATGAGTGAAAGGACTAGTAAAACAGGACACACTACTTTCTACCTGTGTCCACTCCTGAACCTAGTAAGCAGAGTGAGTGAAGGTACCAGAAGCTATGTCTCAAGACACCAGATGAATTTATTGTGTCATATGCACATCAGCTAAGAGATTCTTGACTGCCTGCATTTAAGTATTTTGATTCCAAATCAGCTGGCAGCCTCTTCTGCAGGCTGGCCTTCCCAGTGGGCAGGAGGCTCCAGGCTGTATGGGCAAGGGCCTCCTCATTCCTCCTAGCTCAATTCTCCTTCCCTGGCCTCCTCCCTTTCCTCGGTCCCCCAGGCAGAGGCCCTCCCCACGCCTCTGCTGAGGCAGGGCCACTTTCCCACCCTCCTTAGCCAGAGGAACCTCTTACTTTCCCAGGAGAATCCAGGCTATACTGCAAAGGCCAAGGCAGGATGTTCCCAGACATCATTCTGGATTTATACCCAAAGGGCCCAATTCACTTCAGGTCAAGGAGACCACACAGAAAATTAGAGTTCTTTTATCATCATTTCTATTATTATTATTCACTAATATTTCTATCAGCACTTTCTAATTTGCAAAGTACTTTCATGTGTCATCTTCACAGCATCTTATGAGATAATATCATCCCTCATTTTTTAAATAGGCAGGCTGAGGCCCAGAGGAATAAGTAGTGGTGACTCGTCCAAGGTCACACTGGTACAGCAATGCAAGCTCTCTGACTAGACACTTTCCACTTTACCCAACAATAACTGTTGGGTAAATAACTCTCTGAAGAACACATGGCCCCTATAGGCATCAGCTGAAATCCAGTTACTGGGCTATTTTTATTCCCCATGCAGGGAAACTGAGGAATGGGAACAGGATGAACCCAGGACCAAGTATCATGAAAGTCCTCCCAGAGAAATGCCAGGGACCCAGCTAAAGAAAGAAGAGTCCACCCAACAGAGAAGGGCTCTGCCATTCATTTAGCTATGAGTTCTGCCTCCAACCCTAGTTCTCCTACTTCTTTCTGTATTACTTGGGCAGGTTATTTGATCTCTCTGAGCCTCAGTTTTCTCACCTACGAAATGGGAGACTCTTTCCCTGGCCTGCATCCGTCACTAGGCTGCTGTGATGGGAGGTCAGCAAATGCTTCCAAAAGAAGACAGGACTCCTCATCAACCTCTCTGCTCTGCCTAGGAGATAAGAGAAATTCTTTTCTCTTAAATTTTAACTGGAGGGAACTTGACGTGCAAAAGTCCATGATAAAGGAAAGCCAGGAGAAGGATGAAAGTGATTCGCTGCACTAGCCAGGAAGACAAAGCACACACTGTCAGCCATAGCCCCCCAAGGTTGCTGGGGGGCAGAGACTCAACCAAACACTTCAGGCAGGGCCCCTCCCACTCCATTTTATTGTTCAAAAGAAGGTATCAAGGCCTTGAGCAAAACAGCAACTTGCCAATGTCACCCCACAGTGGTCTCCTGACTCCCAGCCACCAGGGGCCCTTGACTCCTGAGTGGGCATTATAAAGTAGGAAGCGCTCCCAGCCCAAGGACTTCATTTTTCATTTGGCAAGCCATGAGCCAGGTTCTGGGCACTGGGGAAGGCAGGAAGAACTGGATATAATCTCTGCCCTTGAATTTATAATCAGTTTGGTGGGGACACGTAAACCAGCACATCAGAGGGTACCAGAAGATTAATCACCACCATTTTCTGAACACTTCCTCTCTGCCTTCCACTAGACACACATTCATTTGTTTAATCCTTAAGACAATTCTCTGGCACTGAAATTATTAATCCCTTTCACAGTTAAAATATCTGTAACTGAGGCTCAGAGTGGATAGCAACTTTCTGGAGTTTACCCAGCTAATAAATGGCAGGGCCAGAATGTGAATGTCAGATCTGTCTGACACCAAACCCTTATAAACTTCTCCCTGCCTCTAGGGCTGTGCTAACCAATATGGTAGCTACTAGCCACATGTGGCTACTGAACACTTAAAATGTGGCATATGCAAATCGGAATGTGCTGTAATTCTAAAATATATACTGGATTTTAAAGATTTAGTACCAAAACCAAAAATTTAATATAGCTCATTAATAATTTTTGTATTAAAATGATATTATGGATTGGGTTAAATAAAATAAGTCTTTTGAATAATTATTTCATCTGTTTATGTTTGCTTTTTTAAAATGTGGCTATTAGAAAGTTTAAAATTACACATATTATATTTATTTTGTCAGCATAGGTTTAGGTTAACTCAGCCCATGGGGATCAGAAAAGGCTTCCTGGAGGAGAGGACACCTAACCCAAGCTTTGTTAAAGGTGTGCTCACAGGGAACAGGGTATTCCAGAGCAAGAGAGCTCCAGGGCATCTGGCTCTGGCTCCAGAGGACAAGGCCTGGGTGAACTGAGCTGTAGCCCCAGGCCACTCACAGCTGGGCCAGAGAGGAGCTATCAGAACCAAACTTTCCAGAGCAGCATGACTCACTCACCTGGGAAGTGCTGCTTGACAAGGCTGCCCCCAGTGATGGTGGTACTCTGTGGAAGGCGCCATGGGCAGAATTTCTGGGGGGAACAGACAGAGTGGACAGGTGGCAGTGCCCACATTGCAGCACTGCCTCCATCCAGCTGCCCCTACCTCTCCTCCTCCAGAAAGCTTCTCAAACAGTGCAGTCCCTGGGGACTTCACCTTTCTCTGGAACCATCCAGCCCAGACTGTGGGAACCACACACTCCTGAATTAGCTCTTACTCTAGTGTGGGATAATGAGGATGCCTCCAAGCTGCATAGCAGGTCAGAGTGACTTTTCATATCTACTGTAGTATCACTGAAGAGCTTAAGAGCAATGGTTACCTCTGGGGAGAGGGCTAAGACAGGGATGGGGATGTTCATTAACAGGAGCTACATACCTTTGGGCAAGGTCTTAACTTCTCTGAGCCTCATTTCCTCTCTCTGTACAATGGGGATAATATGTGTATCATCACCATCTCTCAGAGCTGCTATGAGGATGACATGAAAGAATGCCCACAAAGGCTTAGTGTGGTGCCTACCATGCTCCAAGCTCCCTTTTCTATCTCGGGTGAAGCCCCTTATGGTGCCCCTGCAGGATTCTTGGTCCCTCCAAAGCCTGCCGTCCTGTAGGCTGACTCCCCTCCAGGAGACTAGCCCCCTGGCCTCCACTCCCCTACAAGCCCCCCAGCCTATCTCTCCTCTGCCTTGTGGACCCTCATCCCAGCCTTGCCTCCACTTCTGAATTTGGGGCTCAGTTGTCACAGGTTCTCTGACTTCTCCAATAAGACTGACTTCTCTCAAAGTTGGGAACCTTGTCTCCTGCCCTCTGCATAGGCCTGGGCATCCCAGAGGCTCTCATAGCCCACTCCAGTGGCTTGGATAAAAACAATCCTGTCTCCCCTGAGCATACTAAGAGGAGCTGGTCCCACTCTGCTTCCTCCATGGAATAACCTCTACTGGGTCCCCATTCTCTGATGGAGTAACTCAAACACCTGGGTGTGACTCTCAAGACCTTCCACAGCCTGGTTTTACCTGGCTCTTCCTCTCAGATTCCATATGATAAGCTTTGTCAAACTGAGGGGTTCCTGGTCCCCAGGGCATAGCAACTCTGCCCTGTCTCTCTGCTTTTGCACGTGCTCTTTCCTCTGTCTGGGAGACCCTTCTCCTCTTTCCCATGGTCTTTTTTCTAGGCACTCTCCAGGAAGTACTTCCTGATCCCTTCCTCTCTACAATAATCCTTCTGGCCAGAAATAACCTCTTGGCCTCCCCCTCTGCCTTCTGCAATCCTTCCCCCACGTCAGGGTTGTATGACTTGCTAAAGTGTTCTAAACTTCCACTGCACTATGAACTTCAGAGCCAGGACCACTTTTCATCCTTCACTCAACAAGGGCCTATCTTAGTGCCCAGTTCATAATATGTGCACAGTGTTTGTTCCTGGGGTCATCTTTACTCCCAGAAACCAAGAAGCAAGTGAGAGTCAAGAATTCACCTGAGATACCAGGACACTCTTGAGGCTGGGTTCTGCAACCAAAACTCCATCTAAGCTACATTTCTTAATGGGGCTTCCTGCTTCCGGCTGCCCCCTGGGAAATCTGAAAGCCACATTCCTGGGGCCTGAACAGGAGAAATCTGGCCACCTGCCCACTGGATACAGATGTCCACCCAGCCTCCCAGCGGGTGCCTGTAGTATCAGCTGAGGTTTGCATCATCACAGCATCACTAATTCCTTGCAGTCAGAAGAGAACTTGAAAAGTGTCATACTGAGGCTAGGAGCAGTGAGAGACAATAGGACAAAAGCTGTATGTGTCTGTGGTCGTGAGTGCCAGAAGGTGCTGCAGCGTCACCTTCAATTAGCATCACCCTTGCAGACAGCGTTTGAGTCCCCACTTATGTGCTGGCACTCTGCCTAGCAATTTGCCTACATTTTCAGTTTTAAATCTCTTACTTCCTTATAAAGTTGAAATTATATATCCACCTTAATTTTACAGGGGATAAAACTGGAGTTAAGTCACAAGTCCACAGTCACACTACTGGTAGGTGTGGGAGCTAGGATTCAACCCCAGGCATGCATGACTCCAAAGCCTGTGTTTGTTCTATCATTAATCCTGTACATATTAGGCTTAACACAAATGTGCTGTGGAGATGCTGACATGTTTTGTTCCTGTCTGAGGGTAGTTATAGAAGTATGTATAAACTTGTGATCTGTGCATTTTTCTGTTATATTATAATGTTAATAAACAAGTTTATTTTTAAAAATGTCTCTGTAAAGAAATGAATATATATTAGAGATTTTCAGGGTATAAAATACCCTCAGGATTAAAGTCTGAAGATAAAAAGCTGGATTTTTTTTCTTTTTAGCAGTCTTTCCATTTCAAATGGGAATTGTTCTAAAGATCCCATAACCCCCAACCTGGACCCTGTAGACTTCCACCTGCTATCTGCTACCCAGATCACAAACATTTGCTTGCACTCACATTCCCAGCCCGGGTGCCCACTTCACCCAACCATCACTCCACTTTCAGAAGCTGGCACTGCTCTGTAGTCTTTGCAACCCTCTCCCCATCCATCCATCTGCAGGAACCAGACGGCTAGACCAGCCGCTACAACACTGGTTAATCCTCAACTTCATGAAGCAGCCAGGGAGTGATGTCTGAATGTTCCCATCTCCTTGCACCAGGCCAGGCTGGGCAGAGAGTCATCCATGTGTGTAAACACAGCCTTCTGCCCAGGAGGCTCCTGCTGGACTCCCCTTGCCAACTAAGCCCTCTGTGGCTTTTATCTCCCTGCCCAAAATAACCATTGGCTACAATGGTTTCTCTGGGCATGAATCAGACTCTCGTGGAAGCTGGTGAACAGCCTGAGGACAGAGAAGGTATGATACCCATCTCTGTATCCCCAATGCTCTAGCGCAAAGGCTTGTGGGATATATTGAGCTCTTCTGTGTGCCTAGAGGGACCTGTGGCAGGAAGCAAGAGTTTGCTATAAAAAACAGTCACACTCTCCAAAATTTCACAGCTCAGTAAAAGAAATAAAATACCAACATCAGCCTACTTCAATATAAGACAGAAACCATTAAAGGTTGTAAGAAAAAGATAAATTAGGGTGTTCAGAAGAGAAAGAGATGGGGAGGCAGGTACCAAAGAAGGTTTAAAGGAAGAGGTAGCATTTAAAGTGAACATTAAAGGCAGGGCAGAACACTTTAGCCTGAGGAGAGAACATAAAACAAGGCACAGTGGTTGGAAAGTACAGGGTAGAATCAAGGAACTGGCTACAAATGACATGGAGCCTGGGATGCTGATACCAAGGGTTAAAGCTGGGGCTAAAAAAGGCAGAACCCTGAATGACAAACCAAGTGGTTTCCTTCACGCTCTAGCAAATAGCCGTATGTGACTTTTAAAATTTAAATTTAATCGAATAACACATAAAATTCATAGCCACACGTGGTTCATGGTTACCATATTGGACTGTACAGACAGAGAACATTTCATCATTGCATACACTTCTACTGGACAGCAATGGTAGGTAACTGCAGAGAATCCAGAGAACTTTGAGTAGAAATTATAATTAGAACTGGGCTTTAGGAAGATTAATTTGTCCCTGGTGAAGAGTTAGTGACTGGAGGGTAGGAGAGGCCTAGAACCAGGGAAGGGCACTGCAATAATACAAGTGAGATCGGTAACCACTCCTCTTCCCCTTATTCACCCCTTCCTACCAGGAAGCAGAAGGATGGTTCTCAAAGTGTGGTCTCTGGAACAGCAGCATAACCTGGAAAGTAGTGTGCAAATCTTCAGGCCCCACAGAGACCTACTGAGTCAAAAACTAGGAGATTTGCAACAGCAACTTGTGCTTTCAACAGCCCTCCTGTGACTATGCCTGCTCAAATGTCAGTTCTGCCAGGATTGAGCCTAAGAGCCCACACTTTGGCTCTATGGTGACTATATGTTGGAGTCACTGAGCCTGTCTTCATATCATGGCTCAGCTATGTACCAGATAGGCTTAATCTTTTTGTGTCTCCATTTCCTTATAATAACGATATGTAGTTATTATTAATCTAAGGATTAATAGAGGTACACATCTTAAGAAGAGTGTCTGACTTACAGTTAAGTGTTCAATGAGTGTTACTAATTTTAATCCTTCTGTGACACTTCTTCTAAACTCCTATGACAGTTTAATTCCTCCCCCACACAATGGGTCAGAGTCTATCTCTTACCATTAGTTATTACCTCCTGCCCATCCATCACATGATACCCCCAGGCCCACTCTCCCGCAGCACCCATGCCACTTGGTTTCCCCCTGGCTCAGAGAGTCAGTTAGTCTCCCACGAGGTAGAGGCATTTCCTGTGTCAAGGGGTCATCTGCCACCAGAGGGAGTATGTAAGAGGCAGATTTAACTTTCCTGAGATAAGATGTTCTCTATGGGAATGAGTCAGAAGATGCCCCATGAGTCTTCCTTTATAAGACCACCTGGGAGTGAGAAGGTCTGGAGGTGAGCTGCCCATTGTGATGAGAAGCCTCAAGCTTGTTCAGTCGGATCCACACAAACCAAGAGGGCACGGGAAATGGTACGGAGGTCCTGCCTACTGCAGGTAGCTGGATCCTGACTCAGGGGCAGATGGTATTCTGCACAGCAGAGAGGGTTGGGCTGGGCATCAAGAAACCTGGATTCTGACCTTGGCTGAGATCTAAGAACTAGACTAGCATAGTTCTTAACCTTGATAGGTTATGATTTCCTTTGACAATGCAATGAAAAGTGCAAATGTTATAGATGTGCACAAACACACATGCATCCGTTTATTATAATTTCACACATCAAGACACTCATGAAGCCCATGTACATATTAGTCCCTGGGTCAATGGGCACTTGGTTAAGACATTTTGGGCTAGATGATCTCTTATCATCCATGATAAGATATCAACTGTGTGTATTTCCTATTTGGTATCTAGTTTAAAGAAGCCCATGTTAAAGATTTCACTAAAAAAGATGAAATGTGAAATGGGCTTTCACAGAATATAGCTATTGATTGGCTAAATGCTATGCTTCCCTCCCAGAGCCTGCCTCCACCCCTGTCCTATCGCCTCCAATGTTGCCTTCCCCCCATGCACTCTCCCCTTGTTCAGCAGGTAGTGAGCACATGGTCCTGAAAGATACTCCTGCCCTCACTCACTATCTCTGCCACTTCCCTAAGAGTAGACAGATTGTCCCCAGCTATGACAGCGTAGAAAGAAAGAAGCCAGCCTGCTGCTTGTACCCCACCCCAGATCCTAGTTCAGAGGCCAAACAATAAACAGACTCCTAGATACCACCCCACACCTCCAGCACATACACACAAACATGCACACATGCCTACACACACTTGCCCTCCCTCAAATAATCACAACCAAAGGACTGCAGCTCCAGACACCTGGCAATGCGGTCATTTGGAATAAGGAACAGGCAAGAGTTATTTTTAGAGGCTGAGTGACAGGACAGTGAGAGCAGTTCCACTCTGTCAGAGCTACTGCTGCCACCACCAGCTCCGATGAATCACTCCCTGCTACGTGAATGGACAAGTCTGTCAGCATGGCCAGGGAAGCCACGCCAGCTTCTAGGATGAGTGTCTTGGATTGGTGACTATACTGATCACACCAGGCTAAGTCCAGGATCACACCAGGGGCAAGACTGCCAGGCCTGGGCCAGTGCTGCCAACCCAGACCAATAGCCCAGCACAGTCAGGCCAACACAGCCCAGCCCAGCAGAGCCTGCACAGGTAAGACCCTTCAACACAGTCCAACCCAGTCCCACCAGGCCACTCCATGCCCTCTCTCTGCCATAGTCCCTTTAGAGTGCTACTGATGCCACTCTCATCTCTAATCTATTCAAGTGAGCCTCTTGCCACCCAAGTCACTGTGATCTGGTTATTAAAGAAATGAGCACGTAGTAAATTGGGCTGGTTGAAACAGTGTCAATGCAACTATCAACTGGTTTTTCCTTTCTAGAGGGCAGTTTGAAAAAGTATATGATAAGTCTTGGGTGGCGCCTGTGGCTCAGTGAGTAGGGGACTGGCCCTGTTTACCAAGGGTGGTGAGTTCAAACCCGGCCCCCACCAAACTGCAACAAAAAAATAGCCCGGCATTGTGGCAGGTGCCTATAGTCCCAGCTACTTGGGAGTCTGAGGCAAGAGAATCACCAAACCCCAGGAGTTGGAGGTTGCTGTGAGCTATGAGCTCCAACCCCAGGGCAACTGAGTGAGACTCTGTTTTGGAAAAAAAGGACAGAAACATACAAAAGTGAAGCAGAAAATCAGAATTAGTATATATGTCCAATAACAATGGCCACATTACACAAATAGTGACACACACATACGCTGCAATACTAAGCAGCAGCTATTAAAAAAAGTGTTGGCTCGGCGCCTGTGGCTCAATCGGCTAAGGCGCCAGCCACCTACACCTAAGGTGGCGGGTTCGAATCCCCAGCCTGGGCCCGCCAAACAACAATGATGGCTGCAACCAAAAAATGGCCGGGCGTTGTGGCGGGCGCCTGTGGTCCCAGCTACTTGGG